>JAKTTW010000149.1:0-13328 GCA_030560525.1 Diutina catenulata
CAGACACCCCCCCGCCTGCCCCGCCGCGCACGCCCGCTGCTGCTTGTGCTGCCGCAGCGGATGGCGCCGCTTCCGTTCTCCCCCGGCACAAAACGCTTTGCCGACCACGACGACGACGACGACGACGCCCTTGCCGCGTTGCAGACCCCGCATCCCGAGCCGCCCAAGAAGCCGCGCACGCCGCAGAGCTACCTCGGCCTGGCCCGCAAGCTCTTTGTCGACGACGCCGAGGACATGGTGGAGATCCTGGCCAAGTTGAAGCACCGGTTGTCGCTGGCCATGACCCAGATCCCCCCGGAGCCGGCGCACTTCTCGCTCGGCACCACCCCGTTCGGCGAGCTGCCCACCAAGGCGAAGCGCGTGAGCTGGCAGCCGCTGAACGTGGTCAACGTCAACCTCGCCGAGGGCGCGCCCGCGGCTCCCGGCGCCGAGCGGGCCGCGCGCATGCCCAAACTGACGCTGATGCCGTACATCCCCACGCCGGACGACGACACGCTGGCGCACCAGGCGTTGCTCGCGGCCATCACCCGCCAGCGGCGCAAGCGGCGCTCGTTCTCGCACAAGCGCACCGCGCTGTTGGACGAGGTGTTGCGGCTGGGCCAGGGCCTCCCCAAGCCCACGCCGCAGTTTGTGCTGCCGATGGCGCAGTCGCGGCTGGAGGCGGGCGCGGCCACGGGCAAGAACGGCCAGCGGCTCAGCTTGCCGCCGCTCACGGTGGCGCTCGACGAGAAAACCACCGAACAGGACGCGGTGTACTCGCTCATGCTGTTGCTGCTGCCACGGGGCCACCTGCGGCAGCCGCTGACGGACCTGGGGCGGCTTCCGCCGATTGTGGTGCGCAAGGGCGGCGACGACGACGTGACGGACATTGACGAGGATGAGACCGAGGACGAGGAGGAGTGATGGAAGCCAAGGCGGTGTTATGAGCATTTGACTGGTAAGGCCAGGGCTAGGTCTTTGAGCGATGCGACTGGTTGACTAATTTGACTGTTTGGTTAATTGACTGGTTTGGTTTAATTCGATCGGTTTGGCCAATTTGACTGGTTTGGTCAATTTGACTGGTTTGGACAATTACTGGATTGGACAATTTTGACTGATTTCGGCCAATTTCGACTAGTTAGACAGGTTTTCAAAGGTCCAATTGACTGGTTTTCCGTGGTTTTTGGGTTATTTCCACAGTTGGGTGATTATGGGTGGTTTTGAGCGGTTATACTGAGCCGGTTGAGCTGATGTGCTGGTGAGCTGTTGAGCTGGTTGAGCTGGTTGAGCTGGTTTGAACTGGTTTGGATTGGTTTGGACTGGTTTGGACTGGTTTGGACGGGTTTTGCTAGTACTGTGGTTTCTACTGGTTCTACTGGTTCTGCTGGTTTGAGCTGTTATAGACCGGTTTGGCTAGTTTCAGCCAGTTTCCACCGGTTTCAACGGTTTGAGCCGCAACAGGTTGAACAGGTTGAACTGAGTCTCACTGGCATAACTGGTTTCAGTGGATTAACTGAGTTTTACTAGTTTCACTGGCTATAGTTGGATGTGGCTGGTTCTACTGAGTCTACTGGTTTTCTGGTAATTCTGTTTTACTGGCTCCCGTTCAATTCAGTGCCATCGACTAATCACATCTATGACCTGCTTCTTCTGGTTCTTCTGGCTGTATGACTCCCCCTAATGATTGGTTTTGGGTATTTGACTTAATTTGCTTGTTACACTCCGGAAGTCACAGCCAGCGGCACCGCCAACCACCCACGCTCCCTCCTGACCCAGACCACGGAACGAGGAAACCAAGAGAAACATGAGAAAGAGACAAGCTCAAGAACCACTACGAGAAACGCTAAGAGAACCACTACGAGAACCACCACAAGAAACACTATGAGAACCACTACGAGAAGCACTGCAAGAACTGCTACGAGAACCACTACTAATCTCCGTGGCTCCCATTACTCTCGTGGCTCAGGCTCTCGTGGCTTATGGCTTTCGTGGCTCATGACTCGTGGCTCAGACTCTCGTGGCTCAGACTCTTGTGGCTCAACCTCTCATGACTCTCATGACTCTCAAAGCTCTCGTGACTCTCGTTCGCCAGCCTCCCGCTTCGCCTCCCACAAACCTCCCGAGGCCGAAGTTCTCGTTCCTACATTTGTATTATTACTATGGGAGCCACCAGCCTCCAGGACAGGTCCTGGTCCCGGCGGACTGGCTCCCCTCAAAACAGTACCCGACGTTAAATAGACACATTGAACGGTTTCGAATAGACGCACCAGAGATCCGAGAGATAAGCCCCCAACAACGGCGGTTACGACACTTACGAAGTCGTAGGCTATTGATAGCGCACCAGGCCACCGCAGGGTCCGAAGGGACATGGAACAATAGCGATGGGATGGTCGTTGACAATAGCGATGGGATGGAGAGGTGAACAATAGAGGGGATGGTCGGTAGAACAATAGAGATGGGATGGTCGTTGAACAATGGTAGCATTCTCCATTATCCTGGTGGCTACTCGGCTGGTGGTGGAGGGGTGGTTTGTGTCCCGTTTGTGAGGCTCTGGTTCCGGGCTCTGGGCCCACGTGGGAGCAGTTGCTCTGGACTATCCCTAGAGTCGGGCATGGCTCCAAACGATGAGAAGAAATCCCGTAGTGTCCTAGTGTCTACCTAGTCTGTCTAGTCTGCGTAGTCTGTGTACCTATTTTCTCGCTCTCTCTTCACCTGGTCTCTACCTAGTCTCTCTAGTCTCTCTCTACCTAGGCTCTTTCTCTACGTTCTCTACGTAGTCTCTTTCTCTACGTAGTCTCTTTCTGCCTAGTCTCTCTACCTAGTCTGTCTACCTAGTCTTTCTCTCTGTCTAGTCTCCCTCCACGTAGTCTTTCCCTACCCTCTCTCTACTACTATCCCACTCCAGATCTACGCTTCCTCGCCTCTCCCCCCTCCAGATCTACGCCTTCCACTCCAGATCCTCGCCTTTCTTTCTCTCCCCTACGCGACAATAAGCCCCTCTAGCGAAAGCTTATCTCGCCCATCTTCACTCACAGGGTTGCTTGCGCTATTGCTACCTGTCTGGCTTCGACCACTCCGCCTGCCAGCGAACAACCGCAACCCGGATAAACTGCCATCATAGCACAAAGTTAACCTTTGCACAACAGCCACTAGTCCTTTGTCGAGGTGCCAAGTCTTTGTCGGAGGCTTTGCACGATCTGGGGATTGTTCGCTGCTGCTATTGTCTAGTCGGAAAAACCAGAGACCACCAGAGACGCCTTTACCAGAGAGATCTCCACCAGACAAGCCACCAGCAACCGCCCCGAACGCCGCGCCACTGGCTCAGCCGTTGCATCCGGGATTGCCACGCCGATCCCACGCCCTCCTAACCGTCTCCTATATTGCTGTGGCGAGCCAATGGCGCCCGGCGTCCGACCCGGGGATCCATAACCATGGTTGCAGGAAACGTGTTAATCGGTCTCGAGACCGCCGTGCAGGGGTTCTTTGCGTCCACGAACGCCCGTAGCCCTACGCCCCACCTGCCCGCTAGGCAGGCCCATCCCTTCAGGCCCCGCGAAACCCAAATACCGGTGGGTGTCGGGGCTAAAAAATACCTGTGGGTGATAAAAAAGTGCGGGTTACGCAGAGTCCCGCCCAACACCACCCGCTCCCTGCGTGTGCTGCCAGCAGTTGCGATGATCCCCTCTACCAACGGCACGGTTATTTTTATCGAGGCACAAAAATTAGATACACAACCGGCGGCAAGGGGGCCGCAGCACAGCCCTGCCAGGGGATAAGGGGCCGGTGCCTCGCGCGGCGCCAGGGGTGCGGCGGCGTGGTGGGGCCTGCCGGCGGTGTTTGCCAGCGCTGCTTGTTGTTACCCCACCCCCACAGTGTCCCAAATAGGACGTCGAGCCTTGGTATCTTGATTTGTTTGCCGTCGTGAATCTATGACCTCATTGTGCAGGGTAGTGCCAATGCATAAATAATAAAAATATACAAAAATTGGCTTTGTGGGGGAGTCCATTTCACGATAACGCGGTGCGGCTAAACCAGCCAGGTGGAAGAGCCTAAAAAGTTTGTCGCCCGGCGGCGGTGGCTGCTCGCGGTCGCACCACCGCTGCCCGCGAAAACCTTCGGTGCTGTCTCGGCTATTTGACACATTTGACAGGGTGGCGCCACCGGCCACCTCCGCAATCTCGGCAGCGAGCGGTGCCCCTCATTAGTGAAACTGTTTATGGTGGTGATGCAATTAAAAAATAAAAATTGCGCTTTGGTGAGCCCGAGTCGGTCGACCGGCGTCAGGCAGTAGCACTCGAGCAGGCAGTCTGGAGGCACCACCGACGGTTGCCGGGATCACGCCACCAACGCCACTAGTGTCCCACCAGTGTCCCCCAGCGACCCCCAGTAACGCACCCTGTCCCACACCCACGCCGCTGTCCCCCCGACACCTCGTTTCTTCGGAATGTGAATGGCAAATGCCGACTATTGTTTCCATGCGCGAACTATAATTGACCCTGCAACTGTATCGGCGATGAACACCCAATGCAGAGCAGCCTTTGTTTGGCTGCCCCGAAACGGGTTAGACTGCCGGGGGGCCCGCGTGGTTGCGGGAACTCCTGGTGCATGGGTGTCGTGGTGAACAATGGACAGCGTATACACCCTGTAGCCGCAGGGTGTCCTATTGCCACCTGGGGGAGATGGGGGCTGTGTCCCTGAATCGAGGTGAAACGCTACCGAAACGGGGAATGTGTGTTTACCGCGGATGTTGCTGGGAGCCCCGGGGGCCCGGTCGTGCGACCGCTGGCGGGGCCATTGTTGGCATAGTTCGCTGCGTCGCCGCAATCTTAGACTATTGTGGCCAAGCACCCAGGGAATTTACCAGCGATCTGAAACAGATGGTGGAAGCGGTCCCAAACTGGTAGTGAACCGGTAGTGGGACCGATAATGACCCGATATGGGACCCAATAATGGGAACAGAGAATGGGGAACACTCACGTGAGATGTCTTCATGTGATTTTGACGAGGACGTGAAAACAGGTAAATAGAGGAATTAAGAAATGAAAATGTAGAGAAATGTAACAAGGAATGTAAGAGATGTTACAGGAGATTAACATTTTACGTGGACTGGTGGATGGTCCTCTGGAGTTTTTGGTAGTGGTGGTGGTGGTGGTGTAATTACACTTTCCGTTTCATTTTGAATACCTGGGGACAACCACCGTTTGATCGCCGGCGTGTGCCAAGCATTCCTGTAATTCATAATATGCCATGGCTCGGGCACGGCTGGTCCAGAGGGTCCCGGAGACCGCCGTTACACTGGTCGGTGACAGCTACAACAATGGCCAGTAGACCCTTTTTACGCACCCAGCACCGCCTCTAAACCCCCCTCTCCGCTCTCCTCCCCGTTGTTCCACCGCCCCCTCGCCCTATCCTACCAATCCCATTCGAGTCATAGGTCACACCCGCGTTCTCGCTACGCGCGCTACCATGCCACCATCAGGCGACTCTGAAAAAATGCGATTATTAGTAATAACCTACGCCATCTACAAACCCCGATCCCAGGTTTTTCAGCTCGATCCTTCCCAGAGTCACGAAAGGCCACGACTACCACCAAGGTTACTCCACGGCCACTACCAACTACAGCTACTGCTACCGCTACCGCTACTTCACAGCATTTTCCTGGTTATCTGAATCAGATCACCGTTGCACCCGTGCACTGACACAAGCCATCACTGCACATCTAGCACACATCTAGCACACCACTAGCACACCACTAGCACACCACTAGCACAGCACCCACACTACACACATACGCACACACACCCATGAGAGTTCTTTTGTTGCTCCACCCCACCGTGGTGACCCAGCCCGAGGTCGTCGAGACCTACAAGCAGCGGCTTGTCCACGCTAACGAGTTCCACCAGCAGGTGATCGACCGGTTGACCCGTGGCGAGGTCGACTTGGGCGACGGCTACGACGCCATCGTCTACATCAACCCCTCCTCCGCGCGCGAAATGCCTCCTCAGCTCCTCAGCTTCTTGCACCTGGGCCTCCGCGAGGGAGGTGCCCTCCACGGGGACCTCCCCTCCGACGACGACTTGGCGGTGATCATGGCCGGGTTTGTCATTGACGAGGACCCCGAGTTTGGCGACAAGAAGTGGGTCAAGCCCGCGGCCGCCCCCGCGGTGCTGCTCAAGCGCAAGAACAACGACAAGACCGCGCTGAAGTTGCTGTTCCTCTCGTCCCCTGGCACCTCCGGGTTGGTGCTGGAGGCACTGCTCGTGGAGGAGGATGAGGTGGACGCCGGGGGCAACCTCATCAAGTTGCCCCAGGGGTGCACCTTCAAGAAGCGCCGCAAAGCGTGCAAGGACTGCACCTGTGGGCTCAAGGAGATTGAGGAGGCCGAGTTGGCCAACCAGCAACTGTTGCAGCAGCTGGTGCTCTCCAAGATGGCCCGTCTGGCCACCGCGGAGGCGGAGGCGATCGAGGCCCGCACCGCTGCGCGCCAGGCCCGCACCGGGGCCCAGGGTCCTGCGGTGCAGTTCAGTGCGGACGAGTTGGCGGAGATCGACTTTACCGTGGAGGGCAAGACCGGAGGCTGCGGGCTGTGTGCGTTAGGCGATGCGTTCCGGTGCGACGGGTGTCCCTACCTTGGGCTTCCCCCGTTCAAGCCGGGCGAGGCGATCAAGCTCAACCTTGACTAAGTGTCACGAGCACATGTCGGCACATGTATCGGCACATGGCAGGCATATGGCAGGCACATGGCGGGTGCACCTCTCGGGCACGAGCACATGCGAAGCACCAAGCACATGGACAAATGCAACCAAAGCTGATTTTGTACTGGGTCAATTCCGACTTTGTACTGATTATTACTGCTGGTTTTGCACTGGCCGCTTTGCACCCGTTGCTTGCACGGCTGCGGTTGCATTGGCTGACCGCTGGCATTGTTTTGGCTACTTTGTACTTGTCAGCGCTTGGTTCTGGCTTGGTGCTTTGTACTGCTCGGATGACCTGACTCGGAATCACTCTCTTGGCACGACTTTGTGCCACGCACTCCCCGCTTCCCCTCCTCCTCCACACTTCACACCCTTGGCACTGGCTTTGCACCTCATCGACTCCGCACTTGGCACCGCACTTGGCACCGCACTTGGCACCCCACCTTGGCACGCACAAGTGGTGTGACTTTTGATGTGTTTACGCCAAGACGCGGGCCGGAGAAACCTTCCCCAACCCCCGCGGTGGCTGCAGAACCACGGGTCTGCTGTCGGTGTAACGGTCCTGGCCCGCGTCATCGTGGTGCACCGTCAAACAACGCCTCATAATAGTGGTTTCTGTAGCGACACCCAGGGTATAGTTGCCGTGGGCACATGCCAGGGAGGTTCTATTTTTTCCCGTCACCGGACTATTTTTTACCAGCCCTGTGTCGCCATCGGTGTCTGCCACCACCTGCCTGTAATCTCCGCACATTATTTCCGTGTATCTGGTTAGGCCCAATAATTTACTAATACAAGAATAATATAATACTACAATCCTACAATCCTATACTAATAGTGATGCTTAACGTGAGAAATGTCACGAGAATGTAGTGTGTGCATCAACAGCGTAGTCAGCTTAGTGGCGGTGACTGTGCCTGCGACCGTTGTTTCATCTCATCTCGTCCCGAACAATGTCCTGTCAATCTCGGAACCCCGAAACAATAGGTGTCGAGATCACAAATGGCGGTGTGGGCAGTGCAGCTACGACGAGGGTTACATTTTGCCGTTGCAGGGTCTCCTTGCATCGAGTTGAGATATTACCTGGCTCTAGTTGTGCCGACAGTTGGGCCGGCCCATACATATGCGATAGTGGTCCAAGAAAAACCGGCATCGAGCCCACATTTGCAGGTGGGCTATCTCCGGCGGCTGCGTCTGACGTGCCCACGAGGCTCACGCCCGTCTGGGGTTCGAATTGACGCCTGGGTGGGCCACGGTGGGGCCTCGGTTATACACTGCCGCTTGTGCTTTGTGGCATTGCACCTCGTAAGCGGTGCACCTCCGAGAACCTCGCGAGCACCACCCCCACTGGCAAAAGTCCGACACTGCCTATTCCACCTCGAGCCAGGAGGCAGCCATATGCCGAACCAGCCTGTGTTCGCTACCGTTGAAGGCGGTGGAGTGCCGTGCGTTAGTCGGAGCCACCTTAGCGGGAATTTTTCGTTTCATTTCTCGGGGTTAATCCCCTAAGCGTGGGGGATCGGCAAAATGGGCCATCGCGCGGGCTGGCACGGTTCCGCAGACTCCGACCGTCGTTTGGTGTGTCGGGTTGAAACCAAGGGTGTCGGATCTACGATCGGGGACAGCGGGTTTAAGTTTATTTTCCCTGGAGCTGGGGTTCGCTGTCTCCTCGTGGGCCTGCAAGCGTTCCACACAGGTGCCAAGCACCTCGGTGCACGGTGATGCACTTGCCAGGTTCGGTGCAGCACCCCAGCAGCGCGCACTCGTAACCAGTAGCCGCGGTGGCAGCAGTGCCTGTTTGAGACGACACACGCCCCACTGGGTAACGTTGCTAAAGCCAGGTGGGATATCGCCGCATTTGGCCACACCCCCACCGGAGCGTCTTTGTGGCCGAGGCTTGGTCGCCGCACAATGCGCTAAATCGCGTTGGCTCGTGCTAACGCCCAACGCACATTCCGCACACTGCAAAAAGCACCGCGACACAGCACCTCCACCCACCCGGAGACACCTCCACACCACACAGAACACCACACAGGGACACCAAACAAAGGTTGCTCTGGCAGGAGGCCCAAACGGCGTTTTGGCCCGGTAGATCAGACAGTCCACTCGAGGGGTTTGTAGAAGGTGTCCGCGAGGCGCCATTTTTGCGCTTTCGGGTCGGTTCCGCTTGACTGTGGCTGTCGTCGCTACGGCGTCTCCAGTAACGTCATCGAAGTAGACATGATAGCGGAGGCAACGTAGTCTAGAAGACGACATTGCTCGCGACCGCCTGCCCGCGCCGGGGTCCTGCGGTGTTCTCCGTGGCGAGGCTGTGGTGGCCCAGGGGAGCAGGCGGTGGAGATGGGGTGATTTGGTTGGTCGGGACGGAGGTCTACAGGTTGGGTGAGGTGGGGTGGAGGGCTTTTAGAGAGAGCTTTTAGAGACCTGGTTGGACTTTGGGCCTTTTTGGGCCATTTTGGGCCACTTTGTTGGGTGGCTTTGGTGGTGGCTTTGTATGGGGAGCGAGGGAATGTCTTCGTGTAGTTGAGTAATGGTTGAGTAATGGTTCGTTCAGGGAATTTTTAATTAATGGTTGAGAAAATGGTTAAGTAATGGTTGAGAAAATGGTTAAATACTGGTTGAGAGAAGGGTTAAATATTAGTTGAGAGAATGGTTGTGAAATTGGTTGAGAAAATGATTAAGTAATGGTTGAGAGTATTAATTGAGAGTAATGGTTGAGAGTAGCAATGGAGAGTATTAATTGAGAGTAATGGTTGATAGTATTGGCTGTTAGGTGTCTGTTCCACCTGTGATGGCTGCTATGTCTTCTCTAGTGCGTAGGTAAACAGTTCATTGGCTGGTCTGTGTCGTCCAACCACTCTAACCAGAACACATACACTCTCACAACTCAACCACGAGACGCAAACCAGCTCTTCTCGTGCACTACCACCCAAACCAGAGTTCTCTATAACCTCACTATTCTTTTTTCCAGCTTCCTAGCCCAGCATCCGTCTCACCACCACACCAAATCCACACGGTTCACTTTTTGACCACCAATCTAACCACCAATCTAAACACCATCACCACTACCACTACTACACCCATGACCACCACCTCCACTACCACCACTACCACTCCCACTACCACTACCTCCACCTCCACCTCCTATCTCCACCAATCTCCCATCTCAAACTCTATTTAGCCCCCACAGCATCCAAACTCTATCTCATAATATCGACGCCCCGGAACACCTTATTCGTCCGGGTACATGCAGCGATGGTGAATCATACCGGAACTCCAAGAGGCTGTGCTGGGCCCCCTAATACGAGCCGCACAATGAAGTAACCGTGCCTAGCACCCCCACAGGAGACGATACCGAGATCGTTCTGGGGGAGATCCGAGACAGACACAATGGTTGCAGACCACCACACGAAAGGGCAAACCCCCCGTAAAAACCCCACCGGAGTCATTTTCTCACTCTCTACACCCTGTTTTCAGCCTATTTTACCCTCTTTTTACCCTCTTCACCCTATTTGCGCTCCTTCCACTTCTCGCTTTGGCCCGGGTTCGCATCCAAGTTGGGTGTCCAGTCGGGTGTCCCAAACGGGTAATGTCTCAGACACCGCCCAAAACAGCCACGCTATCGCTGGCGCGGGAGAAACCCGGACGACCACCCCCACGGTGCCCAAACAGACGGGCCCTACCGCCCAACACCTCCTAATTCCACCACGAACCTTATCTCCAGCCCACCCTAGTAGTTACCCCACAGAACACACTAAGGCCCGGACTGGACGAGCAATAGTGGCTAAAACAGCAAATGAGCCGGTCATAGGCCCACTCTGGCTGCTGGGGGGCCGCGAGCGGCGCCCCCCAGACCCCCCAACGCCTTCAGCGCGGCGGTGGTGGCGTTTCGAGTGGTGTGGTCGCCCTTTCAACCGGTCTCTCCACCAGCCACCCACCACCGGACCCTTCGCGGGCTGGGGCGAAATAAGCTTCTGGCGGTCGTAAACGGGTATTGTCTCGAGGCTATCCCGGGACTACCAGACCAATTTGCCCGTTACAAAGCCGGTCCAGATGGTCCCGTACCAAGACAAGTTTTTTGGCACAGTCCACCAGAATGATCGATTGTTCAAAGAACGAGCCCGAAACTGGCTACCTGCGCCCAATGTTCACTACTCTGTCCACTACTCTGTCCACTGCTCTGACCACTACTACGACTATCCACTCAAATCGCCCACTCTAACCACCTAATCTCGCATCCTCGGCCTACCTACTTTTCTACACGGCTGAACATCAAACCCCTTAAGAAACGCCCTTTGCCGGCCCAATTGCTCCCATAGCACGCAGGTTTTGTTACATCTACCTGCCCTTCACCCTTCCCATTCCACAAGCACCTATTTTTCCCACACCAGTCGCTAATTCAGCCCACTTCTGTGAACAAATAAACCAAATAGTGGACCAATCCACTGAACCCATCACTAAGCTGGCCAGCTCGCCAATTCAACCAACTCCAAGTAACCCACTGAATCAATCCACTGAATTAACCCACTAGAACAACCCTATAAATCAACCCATTAGACTAACTATCCACTCCAACCAATCCACCAGCCCAAATCTGTGAGGCAGTCGATGAAACCAGTCCAATAGAACAATCCACGAGACCATCCCACTGGACCCTCCCGCTAGTTCAACCCATTGAACCACCAACCCAATGGACCAACCCATGGCCAATCAATAAACACAACTCATTAGACAAACCCTCTGAATCAACCCGCGAGCTCAACCTAAGCCAACCAACTCACTAGTTTAATCCAACAAACCAAGCTACCCATTGGACCAACCCTATAAACCTACCCACTGAAACTTCCATGAACTAACCAAAACTCTAATCCACTGGTTCATCCCATTATCACCCGACTGACTAACCCACTTGATCAATCCATCGGATCAATTCATTAGACCCCATTAAACTAACTCACAAAACGAGTCAACTAAATCAATCCACTAGACATCACACTAGACCAACCCAATTGAATAACCAACTCAAATGGACAACCCAATTGCCAACGCATTGGACCGATCCACTGAACTAGGCAACCTACTAAACCAACCAAATAGACCAACCCAATAGAATAGACCAATAGAATAACCCACTGGACCAACCCACTTGACCAACCTAATACACCTACCCCTAGTCCAACCCAGAACTACCCACTAAATCACTACACTAGTTCCACCCGTCCAAACCCACCACACTAGCCACCACCCAACCCTCTACTGTCTCCCCATCCCCCACAAATAAGCGCTAGGGGGGTCTGGGGGGACGCCGCTTGCGGTCCCCCCAGCACACACACCCACACCTCTCTCACACCTCTCACACCTCCCACACCCCTCCCACCTACACCTCTCACACCCTCCCACACCCACACACACATCTTTTTCGCACGTTCTCCACCTTCTCTACACCCAGACCTGGTCTCTGTCTCGTCACCTCTACATCGCTCGTCTCCGTGTTATTCGTCTCCTTTATTCGTCTCCTTTATTCTCTATTCATGATTGGAAACCGCCGTCAAAGTAGTTGGGCGTCGGCAACAGGTTGAACCGCACCGGGCCCGCCGCCGGCGGCTCAAACTGCGGCTGCGGGTACTCCCCCACCGAGCCCGCGGGGGGAAGCGCCTGCAGCAGGCCCAGCAACGGCAGCAACTTGTCCTGGTACTGCGGGGTGTGCTGGCCCAGCTCGAACAACGGCGGCGGGTACGACCCAAACAGCAGCGCCTGCATGTAGACCTCGGGTTGCGGGCCCTGGTAGGGGAAGTCCACCACCGGCACCGCGGGGGCGGGGGCGGGGCGCATGGCCTGGCGGCGGCACGCGGGGCAGTTCTTCAGCTTGCCGTTGCGCCGCGGGGTGTAGCGGTACCCGGGGTATTTCTTGGCGTGGTTCTTTTTCTCCTCCTCCGCCAACAGGTTCCAGTGGTCCTTTTCGTCCGCCAGCAACGCCCGCCACCGGCGCCCGAGCTCACGTGACACCTCGGGGTTGGTGCGGATCACCAGCCCCTCGTCGAGCACCAGCTGGTGGTACTTCTGCCGGAACAAGATGAAGGCGTTGCGGGGCCGGGGGATGCGGTTGGCGGTCAGTTTGCAGATGCACTTGTCCAGCGGCGGCTGGGGGGCGGCTGGGGGTACTGCGCCGGGGCAAACTGCGGGTACTGCTGCTGGTAGGGGTACTGCGGGTAGTCGCCGGCGTACCCGCCCTGGGACAGCATCAGCAGCAGCGTCAGCGGCGGCTGGGGCGCGTACTGCCCGTACTGCCCCGGGATCGGGGGCGTGGTGAGCAGCAGCGAGAGGAGCGAGGAGGAGGACGCGGAGGAGGAGGACGGCTGGGGCGCGCTCCCCATCAGCAGCGACGGCGCCATGGCGGTGGCGGCGGGGGCGGCCATGGGCGCGGGCGCCATCGCGGGGACAGACGGCATCGCCGCGGGCACCTGGTTGACATACGCCAGCAGCGGCTGGGGCAGCAAATACAGCGACTGCTGGGGCTGTTGGCCCGGCATGATTTGCGTCACCTGTGGGTTGGCGGGGTTTGCGTTCAACTGGCTGCTGTACTTTGACCGGCCCGAGTGCCGGCTGTTGCGGATCGGCTTTTTCATCGGGTTGGCGGCGCTGGGAGTGCTGGCGATG
>JAKTTW010000150.1:0-13099 GCA_030560525.1 Diutina catenulata
AGCCACCCCTGGAGCGTGCGGAACGCCAGGCAGGTGGTGGCCCGACACTCGCCCTCGTAGAGGTCCTCGATGGCCATGGACCGGGCATCCATCTTGAACGGGTCCCAGTCTTGCCAGCGACAGCGCCGACATGGCGGTGCCTTTCGCCATGGCGGTGCCCTTGGCGTGGGTCGTCGTCGCCTTTGCCATTGCCGTCGTGATGCGGTCCGACTCCACCGCCGCGGTCTCCGCCGGCAACAACGGCAAGAACTGCGCGGCCAACTCGAAGTCGCCCGCGGAGGCCACCAAGCCCACGTACTCCAACACCGCGCGCGCCACCGCGGGCAGCAGGATCGTCAGCGTGGTGCCCGTGAGCGCGCGGTACAGCGCCACCTTCTGGACGAAGTTGTCGAGCGCCGCGAACCGGGCGTCCGCGGGCAGCAGCACCCCCGGAGCGCTGCCCGCGGTGAGCAGCTGCTCGAACGCCGGGAGCTCGTCGAGCCACACCGCGGCGATGCGGTCGAGGTTGCCCGCGGCCGCGTAGCACGCCATGGCGTCGGCGCGCAGCAGGGCCCGCAGCAGGGCCCGCAACCGGTCGCCCAACTGCGACACCTGCGCCGCGAACTTGGCGGGGTCGCCCGCGGAGAACAGCAGCACCGCGCCGGCGATCGTCTTCCACAGCAGCACGTCGGCGTGCGCCACCACGTCCAGCACGTCGCCGCGGGTCACCAGGTACAACACCCGCGCCGTGGGGTTGGCGCGGTTCTTGTTGAAGTACGCGTTCTGCACCTTGGCCTTGGTGGCGGGCAGCGCGTCCATCGCGAGCACAAACGCCTCCTCGAGGTGGCCGTGGTCCAAGCAGTGCAGCACCGCCGCGTCGACGCGGTTGGCGAGCGCTAGCGTGACCACCGGGTCCGCCGCAAGCTCGAACGCGCCCTCGGGCACATAACCCACCTGCTCGTCCAAGTGGTCGAAGAACGAGTCGTCGGGGTTCTCGGCCGCGGGCGGCGCGGGCGGCAGCAACTCGCGCACGTAGTGGTCCGGGCGGGCCTTGAGCTGCGCGAGGAGCTCCCAGTCGGCCTTGTTGTCGCCGTGGGCCTCGGCGGTGCCGCGGGCGATCACCAGCGCAAAGTCGTGCAGCGCGAGCGCCTGCTTCAACGGCGCGGTGTCGCCCACGGGGTTGCGGAACTGGGTCACCTCGACTTCCAGGTGGGCGTGGCCTGCCTCCAGATGAGCGTGGCCCAGCTGGCCCAGCCCGTGGCTCCCGTGGCTCCCGTGGCTCCCGTGGCCCCGGGTCCGCACGATCGCGAGCTTGTTGCCAAAGCCAAAGCGCACCAGCACCGGCGGGCGGAGCCACTGCGGCGCCTGCAACACATCAAACTTCGGCTGCTGGGTCTCCGCCGTCAGGATGTGCAGCCAGAACAGGTCGTCGTCGGCCAGGGTGTGGGCCACCGCGGCCGCCACCGGCGGCAGCGTGTCCTGCAACAGCTGGACAATCACCTTGCCGTCAAACAGCGCCGTGGCAAAGATGTCGGGCGCCAGCGGCGCAAACCGCACGTGGAACGTCCAGTTGGCGGTGGTGGGGTACTCGCCCAACCGGGTGCCCGTGAGCGGGTTCCAGAGCACGGTGGTGTTGTCCTTGCCCGCCAGCAACATCAACAGCGGGTCGTGGCGGCACCAGTCCAACAGCAACACCCCCAGCTGGTGGCCCTCCATCACCTTTTCCGGCACCATGGCGTTGCGCAAGTCCCACGTCAAGATCACGGGACACCCGTCGGCGTCCAGCGCGGTCACCAACTTGGTCAGCGCCGTCGGGTGCCACGCCACCTGCGAGAACAGCGCGGTGGCGCCCGCGGCCAGCGTGTACTTGAGGTGCAACACCTCGCGCGCACACTTCAAGTCCCACACCAGCGCGTACCCCAGCGTCAGCGTCAGCGCCAAGATGTGCGGCTGGGCGTTGTTCCAGGCGACGCTGGTGACCTCGCCCATGGGCGTCATCGCGGTGCCCGGCGGCTTGGGCGCCTGGCCAAAGTTGGAGCAGTCCCACACGAAAAGCTGGCCCTGGGCACCCCCCAGCACGAGCCGGTGCGGCTCCAGCGGGTTGAACGCAAGCAGCTTGGCGGGGCCGCTGGTGTGCACGAGCAGCTTCTTGTCGCGCAGCAGCAGGTGCACGGTGGCGGGGCCGACCTCGCCGGTCTTGATGACGGTGGCCGCGTCCCAGAACTCGATCGAGCCGTCCTCGAGGGCAGCGGCAATGAGCCCGCGCTCGTGGCCGCCAAACGGCTTCAGCCACGCCAACGCGTAGAACCGCTGGGCCACCTTGGCCGTCAACACCGGCTGGTGGCGGCTCGTCGGGGAAAAGATGTCGTACACCGCCAACTGCAGCGCCAGCGAGAAGTTTGCGTCCACGGCGCCGGCGACAGTGCCCGTCACCAACAACGGCAACGTGTCGTGGCTCCAGGCAAACGTCAGCGTCGACGCGATTTCCTCTAATTTCACCATGGGGTCCAGTTGTTGACTCGCGATTTTTCACTGACGTGGCCGTCGGGCAGTGTGCAGGAGGCAATCGGGTGGCAGTGGCGGGTTAAAGAGGTGGGGTGAGAGAGTAGAGAGATGGTGGGGTGTGGGAGGGTGAATGAGAGGGTAGGTAGATGGTGTGGGTGTGGGTAGAGTGTAGATGGGTGGGTTAGGTGTGGTGTGGGTGAGCTGTGGTGTGGTTGCTGTGTGCTCGTTTGGTACGGCTGGCTCGGTTACGATATTTCCGATCCGTTGCGAAATATGGGGTAGCTTGCTGATCGAGACAATGGGAAGAGAGGAGGGGTGGTTGATCCAATTGGTGTTGGATCGGGCTGGTGGTACGATGGTACGGTGGCACAGTGGCACGGTTGCTGTGCCTGTGATACGCGACGCGTCTCCCGCATGGCTCCTGGATCAGGCGGTGACCGCGCAGTGGTGACAGACCGCGCATAGTTCCATGTGATCGCGTGGAGAGAAGGGTAGTGTGTAGTAGGTCAGTAGGGTACCGTGGGGGGCACAGTGGGTGTCGTGGTGGTGCCATGGTGGTTGACATGGTGATGTGAGTAAATGTAATACTCGTAGTGTACCATGTCTCTTGGTTTGACGTCTGACGCGTCTTACCACCAATTACAATTAGAGGTGGTGTGGTGTTCAACTGTGGTGGAATGGGTGTAGAACTGGTTGATCGTATGGCTGGACGTGTGGTCACGGTGCTGGTTGGTGGATCAGTGCCTGCTCTTTTGGTCAATTGACTGTTTCGACATTTTTCATATGTTTCGTCCTGGCTGGGGGGGCCGCGAGCGGCGCCCCCCCAGACCCCCCCACCGCCTACTTTGAGTAGCCACGGATTGGTGGAAACGCTGTTAGTTTTGCTCAGGCTGTTGGTTGGGCTCTGTTGAATTGATGGCGTTTCATTGCCCTGGGTTGACCTTGCTACCGCTGTTTCGATAATATTGAGCTAGTTGTGTTCCATCAGGCACAAAGAACACAACGAAGATCCAGCGAAGGCATGGAACAACGGTGACACGTCTGACAGGTACCATTGTCTGTTGTAATTGTATGCAATCGAGCTGCTGGGATACATGATCCAAATGTTTCTAATGGTAGAAGAGAGTGATATTTATAGTAGAAGTGGGAACCATTGCAGTCGACTTGTAGTGGTGATTGTCAATGATGGAATGAGTACTGTGGCGAATGCCAATCGGGTCAGAGCCCAGAATGAGGTATGTACGAATGGTCAAGAAGGGGTGCACGAAAGTGTGTAAGGGTGCAAGAAAGTGTGCAAGGGTGCAAGACTTGTGCAAGGGTGCAAGAAGTGTGCAAGGGTGCAAGAAAGGGTGCAAGGAAGTGTGAGGAAAGGGTGCAAAATACCTTGAACACATTACACACCAACAGCCACAAGACGACAAGCAACAGTCAAAAGACCTCAAGTCCTACAAGACATAGGTTGGCACCTATACTCTACACTATTGCTTACTCGTCTGATCCAAAAAAGTAGTCAAACAACACCTTTCTCCACTGTTGATTTCTATGCTGACCATCCAAAAAAGTAGTCGACACACCAGATTCTCAAGCCGAACTATAAATCTTAAATGTCATTCCTTTCGCCTCCGCCACGGGTAACCTGCTGTGCTGAATTGCTTCCCTCCAGCGGTGGTGTTACTCATTGCCTGGAATACAAATGCTGATTACTCAAGCACAATAATCCGGACCGCAGGGATCGAACTGAACACTGAAGTACATAGCTCGAGCCGAAAACGCAACCAGTGCGCTTCTGCCAAAGGCCATCACAGCCGAAAAAATTTGAATTTTTTCGGGTTGAGAGCACCCGAGTGAAAAGTGCAGTCCGAGTCAAAATGATTCCCAAATCTGGACAAAATAACCAAGCCAAGTGTCTTTGACAGCCCCTAACAACCGCTTCCCACGCTATTTTCAGCTTCCAACTTTTGTGTCCACCACTACATCACCCCGGATTTCGCCGCTCGCACCACATGTGCTCGCCACTAGCACTACCCCCGGACGAGTGGGCCACCGTGGCCCTCTTCTTGGACAACCGCCTGCTCCGCGCGCTTGTCACTGCTCTCCGTGGCCCCCGCTACCACCCCATCGTCCGTGCCATCACCAAGGGGCCCGCGACGTTGCTGCTTACTGAGTTCCCGGGCCCTGAAATCGAACAGGTGTACCACCTGCTCACGATCAAATACCTGGGGGGGTGGAAAAACGGGCTCGTACGTGACTTCATAAACGACCACTACGACGAGATCGTTGGCCTCGAGTACGCTGAATCTCTCGATAGGGTCCCCGTGGAGCTCCGCTCCAAAGTCACCGAGGTGTACCTCAAGCTACAAAAACCACCCGTTCAAGGCTTTGAGAACATCACCACCGTCCACTTGCCCGTGATGTACCTTCTCGAGGACCTCATGGACTTCACACGCTTCCGTCGCCTCCGAAGAGTGTCCGTGGACAAGGGATTATGTCACAAGAAAAACCCTGTGTGCTATCTTGCACTCCCCCCGCTGGTGGAGGAGCTCCACTTCGACGGCAGTCTGGCGAAGTTTGCCAATGTGGACTTCCCGCTGTTGCGTCTGTTTTTCTATGGCCATTTTTGCGGCCCCCTTCAGTTTCACGAGGACACCACCTCCGCCAGCTTCCCAAAGCTCACCCACCTCGAGTGGAGGACGATGCGGGGCATTAACACGGTGCTACCTCTCTGGGGAGCCTCCCTTACCTCTGTAAAATCGTGGTGCCCGATCAACAAGAAGTTTCGTCATCTCCCCTGCTTTGCCGGGATCGGACCCGACGGGCTCCCACTGACAGAGTTTTATGGCACGCTTGGAGACACTATACCCCCCACTGCCACCTATGTAAACCTCTGCAGCTTTGTTTCAAAGTCGTTCACGCTCCCGCCCCTGGTGACCGAGCTCTCTCTCAACCACAAATTCGACCCTGGGTTCTTCCCATCGTGCTCGAACCTCCGGCTGCTCGAAATTCGCTCCTCTTGCGACGACGTGTATGATCTGTGGGACTTGTCGGGGATGCGCAGCCTCCGCTCCCTTAGCGTCTTTCTTGTGGAGGTCAAACACGTGCGGCTACCGGGGCTGGTGGAAAACGTCGAGATGGTAGGGTGTGGGATACGCTCGATCGAGGTGCCCGTGCTGATTGTTTCTCTCAACGTCAGCACCAACAAGTTGACCGAAGTCCCCGTGGACCGGCGCCACGAGAACCTTCGGAAGCTCAACGTAGAGGATAACCCGTTGGCGGGGCCCACGGTGGTGTTCAGCCTGCCCAACCTCGAGGAATTGCACGCATACTCCGTGCGCGTGCCTCACATCGTGGTACCCAAGAGCTTGCCCACGGCCAAGTGGGCGCAGGAAGTCACCACAGTCAGCTACCTCGGGGAACCGGTGGAGGAGGGCACCATCTGCTTGCTCCGCCAGCAGGAGGTCGATCACAAGAAAGACGTGTTCCAGAACGCCATCCAGCGGTACCGGTACCACCCGGACACCACCGAGGTCAAGCTAACGTGCAGTGGGATCTACAACCCGTCGAAGCTCGAGTTTCCCCCGTTGATGCGGGCCACAATCACGTTTGACCGCGTAACCCCCCACAACATCGTCCACGCGCTCCAGAAGTGCTCGGTCCGCTACCTTGAAGTGAACTTGGACCGGTGGCCCAACGGCAAGTACCCGCTTGGAATCCCCGCGCTGGTGGAGTCGCTACGCATCCACAATCAGGGCTTGCACAAGGTGGGCAAGGCCAGCATCAAGTGCTTGGGCAAGAACCCGCAGCTCCGCGAGCTCTTCATCACCACCCCGAAATTCGCGTATTGTAACGCGTACCGGTTTGTCGGGAAGAACCGGCCCAACCTCAAGTATGTCAACGGGTTCCGCACCCGGGTGGCCAGCACGCGGCCAATTCTTCTCCACCACGGCTACTTACTGCCTGAGGACTTTAACTAGACACGCCAGTGGCTCACAGACTATGCATTAATGATTATACGACCTAAGCAACCGGTGAAACGGAGAATCTTACATTCGGTCAAAACACACTCTGTTATTAAGAAGCCATCTGTAACGCCTTCTCCAAACTCCCTAGCGTTGTTGAAACCTTGGCAACCGATAAGTGACAGTACCCCTCAAAGGACAATAGAAACGCCTACATTTGACAGGTTACCTATTCTTTCACTCCAAATCCATTGTTTACATCTAGCAAACGGTTACTCGAGACCGGTATTGACCGTTGCTCTCTATGTTGTATTATTATTGTCTAAACTGGGTCCGTAGAAACTTGAACAGTGCATTTTGAAGCACAACAATTGACAAGCCATCCAGATACATAAGCCATCACTAATCTAAGCCATCACTTAAGAACTTAGTGACAGCTGGGGGGCCGCGAGCGGCGCCCCCCAGACCCCCCAACGCCTAATTTCGAGACTTTTTACGACAAGTGCAACGTCCCGTCCAAAACATGGAGATCTTTGATTGAGAACGCTCCCTCGAAATAATTCAGACAATGTCCACGGTCATATAACTAACCACCGAGCCACCTTTACTTTCCTACGGTCATTGTCCGACCGCTAAGCCATAGTTATTGCTACACGTTATCTACACCTTAAACTCACACAGCCGAGCTCACAAAGACTACCAAGTAGGCACTCAAAGACCCAGCACGGTACCACCCACTCAATCTGAACACCCCAACCGCCACTGCCTGCCTATCTCTGCTACACCCACTCACCTTACCAATCGCTTCTTTCGGTAATCCCCACGTCACCAACAAACCCCACAGTCACCACACAATCACCAAACAATCACCACTAATCTCATCTCCACCCCACACAACTAAGCGCTAGGGGGGTCTGGGGGGACGCCGCTTGCGGTCCCCCCAGCCAGACCCGCCTTTTCTCTCCACACCCACTTTCTTCCCACCACCTTTCTTTACCCGTACGCGCACCACGCGTCTCCACGCAAACACACCCACCACCGCAACTCCACCGCAACTCCACCCCAAATCCAACCCAACCCTTTCTAGACCAACCCCAGACCCGACGAACACACCCCTCACACCCCTCTCCACCACATCACCCACCAACTTCCACTCCCACCTTTCCACCTCCACCTTTTCCCCCACCGTTCTGAGCCCGCGGCCCCCTTAGAACACGTAGTTTTTCACCACGCGGACGAACCAACGACACGCAACATGAGTGGGTACACCATGATCTACGAGCCCAACGCCGCGGCCAAAACGCTGGTGCTGGAGTTCAAGCAATTGTTGGAGAAGGGTTCCGACGAGGTCAAGGTCGACGCAATGAAGCGGATCCTCGTCACCATCATCAACGGCGACCCGATGCCGGAGTTGTTGATGCACATCATCCGGTTTGTGATGCCGCTGCGCAACAAGGAGCTCAAGAAGTTGTTGTACTTCTACTGGGAGGTGTGCCCCAAGAAGGACGAGCACGGCAAAATGCGCCACGAGATGATTTTGGTGTGCAACGCCATCCAGCGCGATCTCGCACACGCCAACGAGTACATCCGCGGCAACACCCTTCGCTACCTCAACAAGTTGAAGGAGCCCGAGTTGTTGGAGACGCTTGTGCCCAACGTGCGCCAGTGCCTCGACCACCGCCACGCCTACGTGCGCAAGAACGCGGTGTTTGCGTTGTTTTCCATCTACAAGGTGCTGGACCACTTGTGTCCCGACGCCGACGAGTTGATCTACCAGTTCTTGCAGGACGAGTTTGACCTGGTGTGCAAGCGCAACGCGTTTGTGTGTCTTGGCGAGTTGAACCGCGACGCCGCCCGGGGCTACCTCGAGACCCACATGGGGGTGGTGGACACGTTGGACCCGTTGTTGCAGTTGGCGTTTGTCGAGTTTGCCCGGCGCGACGCCCGCGACCACCCCGCGTTGGCGTCGCAGTACGCCCAGCTCGTCGAGGAGATGATCGAGGTGCTGACGCTGAACGTGGTGGCGTACGAGGCCGCCACCGCGTTGCTGGTGTTGCTGCTGCTGCTGCTGGCGATCCAGGTGGCCGGGCGCAAGTTCATCGAGCTCGCCACCACCGAGGCCGACAACAACGTCAAGATCATCTCGTTGCTGCGGATCGACGACCTCAACCAGGCCCACCCGGGCGTGTTGACCGAGCAGGCGCTCGAGATCTTGCGGGTGCTCGTGACCGCGGACCTCGGGGTGCGCAAGACCGCGCTCGAGGTGACGTTGAAGTTGGTGACGTCACGCAACGTCGAGGACATTGTCAAGCTCCTCAAAAAGGAGTTGGAGCGGCTGGGCGCGGCCACCGACGACCTGGCCGCGGACTACCGCCAGTTGTTGATCAACGCCATCCACCAGTTGGCCGTCAAGTTCGCCGAGGTCGCCACCAACGTCGTCGACCTCTTGTTGGAGCTGATGCCGTCGCTCAACACCGGCGCCGCCTACGAGGTGATTGTGTTCGTCAAGGAGGTGGTGGAGAAGTTCCCCGACCTCCGCCCGGGCATCTTCCACCGCCTCGTGCTGGCGTTGCCCGACGTCAAGCTGGGCAAGGTGCTCCGCGGGCTGTTGTGGATCATTGGCGAGTACGCGCACGAGGAGCGGCTCGTGCAAGAGGCGTGGAAGTTCTTGCGGGCTGCGGTGGGCGAGGTGCCCATCCTCGCGGCCGAGCGCCGCCACGCGGACGCCCACGACGACCCCGAGACCGAGGCGCCCGTGGCGTCGAAAAAGCCGTTGGTGTTGCCCGACGGCACCTACGCCACCGAGCTGGCGTACCTGGCGGCGCCCGCGCTGGACGACAAGGAGCTGGGCCCGCACTTGCGGCGGCTCATTCTCGCGGGCGACTACCACTTGGCTGCGGTGTTGGCGCTGACCCTCGTAAAGCTCGTGGCGCGGTTGGAGCGGTTGGGCACCGCCCCCGCCATTCTCAACGCGTTGACGGCGGAGGCGCTCCTCGTGATGGTGCTGGTGGTGCGGGTGGGCGAGCTGCCGGTGCTGGCCAAGCGCATCGACGAGGACTCGGCCGACCGCATCCTCTCGTACATCCGGTTGCTCACCAACGACGACGCGCAGCCGGTGGTGGAGGCGACGTTCTTGGACGACACCAAGGACGCGTACACCGCCCAGGTGGCCAAGGCCGAGGCCCAGAAGCAGGCGGAGCACGCGCGCGACTTGCACGACAACGCCGAGCAGATCGACGACTGCATTGTGTTCCGCCAGTTCAACGCCAACGGCAAGCTGGGCCGCGGTGGCGCCCTCGAGGAGGTGGCGCTTGCGCTGCTGGTGGCCAAGAAGGACGACTTGTCGCTGCGGCTCAACAAGATCGTCGCCCTCACCGGGTTCTCCGACCCGATCTACGCCGAGGCGTACGTCAAGGTGCACCAGTACGACGTGGTGTTGGAGGTGTTGTTGGTGAACCAGACCACCGCCACCCTCCGCAACTTGCTGGTGGAGTTTGCCACGCTCGGCGACCTCAAGGTGGTGGACAAGCCCGTCACCGCCAACATCGGGCCCCACGGCTTCTACAAAATGCAGTGCACCGTCAAGGTGCTGCTGGCGGACACCGGGATCTTGTTTGGCAACATTGTCTACGACGGGCAGCACCTGGACGACCTGACGATTGTCATTCTCAACGACATCCACATCGACATCATGGACTACATCCGGCCCGCCACCTGCTCCGAGCTGCAGTTCCGCAAGATGTGGAACGAGTTCGAGTGGGAGAACAAGATCACCATCAAGCTGCCGATCACCCTGTTGCTGGAGTACTTGCTGCAGTTGATGAAGGGCACCAACATGCAGTGCCTCACTCCCGGCGCCGTGGTGGGCGAGGAGTGTCTGTTCTTGCTGGCCAACTTGTACCTGCGGTCGCTGTTTGGCGAGGACGCGTTGGCCAACTTGTGTATTGAGAAGCAGGACGACGGTCCGATCATTGGCCACGTGCGGATCCGGGCCAAGGGCCAGGGGCTTGCGTTGTCGCTTGGCGACCGGGTGGCTGCGATTTCGAAGGCGCTCAAGGTGGAGTAGATAAATAAATGAACTAGTTAGGGGTAGGTGTGGGTAGTGTGGGTGGTGTGGGGTTATGATTACTGGGGTGTTTAGTGGAGGGGTTAGATGAGAAGGAGTGGGTGTTATCGAGTGTTGTATGGCCCTAGGTGGTGGTTATCATGGTGTGTTATATGCAGGCCACGAGCATCAGTGGAAGATGGTCCCAACGTAGCGGTTAAAACGGAGCGGATTTAAGGAATTGAGGTGTGTGTCCTCCTCTTTCTGCTGTTGGCAACCAGTGAGATACCTTGCAAAGTTGGGGAAAAGCTTTTTAGGCTGGTTAATTGGTATACTTCTTTTGAAAAGTGTATGCAGGATTTTGACGCCAGTAAAAGACGGGCTCAACGTAGGAGTTTCCCCAAGGTGATAATGAGGGTCTCAGCATAAGTAGCATACCTTAGAACATGTCACTTTTCACCAAGTGGTCTTTTCATTATGGAATTGCGTGGTGTTCATTTACCGGTAACTGTGGGCTGATTTTAAAAGCACTCTGTAAAGGGTTAGACTTTCCCACGGCATACCCTCAAACTCGAGTGCACCGCTGTCATCCCCATCTCGCTGAATCACCCTCAAACTCAATCCACCGCTGTCTTTCTGTCTCACCCCACTCTCTCGTTTCAACCTCCTTCAGACCCCGTCATTCCCTGTATGCACTCCGGGCAACCATCTATGCATGGTCAATGATCCCCACCCACCCCTTATGTCTCTCCGGACCCTCCTGACCACCCGCGTGGCGCGGCGTTTATATACCACGGAACCCGTAAGTACCAATGCTCTGTAGCCCCGCTCTCTTCCGCAAACCCACTAACCTCAGACCCTCAAGCAACGATTGAAAGAGATCCTCCCGTCAAAGGTAGCGAGAGTGACCGAGTTCAAACAAAACCACGGCAAGACAGTGATAGACACAATTAGGCTAGAACAGGTGTATGGCGGTATGCGTGGAGTCAAAGCCCTTGTGTGGGAGGGCCTGGTGCTCGATCCCTCGGAGGGAATCCGGTTTCGCGGGCGGACCATCCCGGAGATCCAAAAGGAGCTTCCAAAAGCGCCAGGAGGGAAGCAGCCGCTTCCGGAGGCGCTCTTCTGGTTGTTGTTAACAGGCGAAGTCCCCTCCGAGACGCAAACGAAGGCATTTTCCGCCGAGTTGGCGGCGCGGTCGTCGCTCCCAGAACACGTAGAGACGCTCATTGACGATTGCCACCCGGACTTGCACCCGATGGCCCAGTTGTTCATGGCAGTGACCGCATTGGAGAGCGAGTCCAAGATGGCCGAGGCCTACGTTCGGGGGGTGCCCAAGGGCGAGTACTGGGAGTACACCTACGAGGACTCCATCGACTTGTTGGCCAAGCTCCCCAACATCGCTGCTCGCATCTACCGAAACCTGTTCCACGACGGGAACGTAGCCAAGGTTAACCCCCGCAAGGACTATAGTGCCAACTTGGCGACGCTCTTGGGCTTCGGCAAGAACCCGGAGTTTGTCGAGTTGATGCGGCTCTACTTGACCATCCACTCGGACCACGAGGGCGGGAACGTGTCGGCACACGCCACCCACTTGGTGGGGTCGACGCTTGCGTCCCCGTTCTTGTCAGTGGCGGCCGGGCTCAACGGGTTGGCGGGTCCTTTGCACGGACGGGCCAACCAGGAGGTGTTGGAGTGGTTGCGCCAGACGCGCGAGGAACTCCAGGGCGACTACACGGCCCCCAACGTCGAGAAGTACTTGTGGGAGACCATCAACGCCGGCCGGGTCATTCCGGGATATGGGCACCCGGTGTTGCGCAAGACCGACCCGCGGTACACCGCCCAGCGCGAGTTTGCTCTCGAGCACATGCCCAACTACCTGTTGTTCAAGTTGGTGTCGACGATCTACGAGGTGGCCCCGAGGGTGTTGGCGAAGCAGGGCAAGATCAAGAACCCGTGGCCCAACGTCGACTCGCACCTGGGGGTGTTGTTGCAGTACTACGGGATGACCGAGCAGACATTTGTCACGGTGTTGTTTGGGGTGGCGCGGGCGTTTGGCGTGTTGCCGCAGTTGATCATTGACCGGGCGTTGGGCATGCGGATCGAGCACCCGACGTCACATCTGACCGAGGAGTACAAGGAAATGGTGAAGAATATGGAGAAGGTGTAAATAACTTGAGTAATCTGATGCCACCAGGAAGTACTACTCGGTGGATCTCGTGTTCTTAAATAGGTATACAATCTATCATTTGCTTCGTCGTCACTAGTTAATCTCTCCATGTGTTTTTCATTAAATGTTCGTGACCACGTTTGATTCAATTTTCGACATTTTGCAGCTTATTGACGAAAACGGAAATATCGCATGGAGTATGTTTAGGCGAAGAATAAAGCATGGTAATTCAGGTAAAATAGGTAAAACAAATCTCTGAGTGCAACCACTGGGTAAATCAAACCAAACAATCACCCCCATCGCCCCACTTCAAAGCCCCGACACGTCGCTTCCCTGCATGGCCCCTGGCTCAGCCGACCTGTCAATCGCGCTAGCGAATGTTCCGAACCAGAAATCAACGCCAGATTGTGTCAAAACCACCACCAACGCACCAAACCAGCCACCCCG
>JAKTTW010000151.1:0-12281 GCA_030560525.1 Diutina catenulata
TCCTCGACCATGGGGAAGACAAAGAAAACCAGAAAGAACACCCGGGCCCGAGTCAACCCGCTCACGGGGCACCGCGCCGCCGTCGGCGCCGGGATCGCCGCCGCCACCTCCGCCGCGTCCTCCTCCTCCGAGGTGGCCCCCCTCATCGCCCGCCTCAAGCTGGCGGACCCCAAAGAAAAGGCCATGGCCATAGGCACCCTCGGGGTGCTCTGCGAAAACGGACCCATGCGCCAGGTGCTCCTCAAGGAGAAGCTCGTGCAAACAGTGATGGAGTACTGCCTCCACGACGCCCTGCGCGAGGTGGAGACCGAGGCGTTTGGCCTCCTCCGCAACCTCGCCATCGACGAGGGCTATGACGTCATCAAGTTCATGTGGCGCCAGAACGTGTGGGCGCTGGTGGAGACGGCGCTCGCGGGGGCGGCGGCGGGGTTCGGCCCCGAGTGGGAGCGCCGCCTGGGGCCCGAGCGCGAGTTGGCGTACGACTTCTGCGAGAACGTGTTGCTGCTTGTGGTGGTGATGGCCACCTCCGACGAGGTCATTTTCGAGCTGGTGTTTGCCAAGATCGACCCGCTCGTGCGGTTTGTGCTCGAGGTGTTGGCGGCACCGGTGCTGGAGCGGTTGGTGCACGCGGCACTCGACTTCCTCTACGAGTTCTCCACCGAGCTGGACCAGTTCGTCGAGCTCTTGCGGCTCCAGGCGGGCGAGGGCTCCCTCAACTTCGATGCGCTCGACCAGCGGGGCGACCGCTTGACCGCCGTCTACCTCGACGGCATCCGCTTTAACACCATGGAGAACGCGGACCACACCGCGTGTGGCGAGGTGTTGCTCTCGTTGTACACCACGTGTCTGACCATCGACCTTGCCGAGGTGGTCCGGACGTTGAACGACACCGCCCCGCTTCAGAGTGGTGGTGGTAGTGGTGGTAGTGGTTCTGGTTCTGGTGCTGTTAGTGGTGCTGGTAGTGGCTCTGGTTCTGGTGCTGGTGCTGGTGCTGGTGCTGACACCGGTGCCGCCACTGACACCTCCTCCGACGGAGGGGCGGCCGCCGCCAAACGCGCCACCCAGGCCGCCGCCGCGGCGCGCGCCGACTTGCGCGCGTTGGAGGTGCTGCTCGACCTCGTGACCGCGGTGTTGGAGGTGCTCTCGATCTCGCACTTCCAGCGCCCCGTGGTGCTTTCCGACGACATCGTGGCCCACGTGTTGTTGGGCAAGGTGCTCCCGTTCCTCGTGGAGGTGGTCAAGTTCGAGATCGCCCACCAGGGGCGCTTGCTCGTGTTGAACCGCGCGTTGGTGGCGCTCAACAACTTCTGCTGGTTGATGTTGGCCAACGACAAGGTGCCCACCGCGTGGTTTGAGTTGAGCACGGGGGTGTGGGACCTCATGCAGCAGGTGGTGGCCAGCGCGGGTGCGGGTACCTCCGGTGCCGGTGCCTCTGGTGCCTCTGGTGCCGGTGCTGGTGCCGCCTCCCTCGCCGCCCTCCCCACCGCCTCGGTCGAGCTCCAGAAGACGGTGCTCCTGATCCTCTGGGGCATTGCCAAGGCGATCGGGCCCACCGTCCAGCAGAAGGTGCAGATGCTGATGATCCAGCAGCTCGTGGCCCAGGTCAAGGGCCTCTCCAAGAGCGACGACGAGCTGTTGGAGTTGTACCTCGCCATCATGGGCTTTTTGGGGGCGGTGGCCCCGTTGGTGCTGGATACCCTGGTCGTCAGCGAGGTCGGCGGGTTTTTGATGGCCACCGTGGACGCCACCGTCGATGTCGTCGACCCCATGCACACCGAGGTGGCCATCGAGGCCCTCAACCTCGTGTACGACGTGTTTGGCGACAAGAGCTACCCCTGGGACGCTCCGGTGTTTGTCGAGCAGGGGTACTTGGCCCGGCTTCGCGAGTTCGAGCCCCGGGTCAAGGTGATGTTCAAGAAGGTGGACAAAAACAAGCACCACCAGTTGAAGGCGAAGGCGGAGGAGACGTGGCAGAACTTGGGCCGGTTCATCCAGTACAAGGAGCTGGAGTAGCATAGCATAGGTAATGGACGAAGCAATGGGATAGGTTGGCAATTTAGAATGAGAGGTTGGATGGAACGCAGGCTGGCATGGTTTTTAGAATGGGTTGAGAGGTTGGATGAAGGGGTCAAGTTTTGGTGTCAATTTTGAAGTCAATTTTTGGAATATTATGCTGCTAGAATTGTTCTCTGCATAATTGTTGATTAATTATTTTGGTGCCATACCAGCAGCGGCTGAAAAGCCATGATAAAATTCATTCTGGTGTCTGAATTGCATTACAACCTGATAAACTGGTGGCTTACCTCGCAAGTTTCATTTGACATACACGGATACTTTTAACCACTCATTGGGAATGTAAACCACGGAATGTCTTGTAGACACAAACGCTATGCTTAACGACCAATTGCTATTAACACCACAACCTTGTATTTAACCATTGACTCAAAATGATGGAAATATACCCCTTCAGGGATCCAATTAGGCACAAGTTCATCTTGCCCACTCTTCTCTCGAACTTCGTTGTACCAACTTTTAGTATGTCTTCGAGACGAAAAACCCCATAACGAATTCCCCCTCATAAAAGACCACAAACTAGCTAAGTAAAAGGAGAACACATTTTCTACTACATTCCGACAATTTTTATTTATTAACATTGAATACACAAGTGAAGAGAGCAAGACCGTTAGGAATACGAACTAAATCTTATCGCTTGCCACTGCCGAGAGGTCTTCCTCCATTGGTGTTACTCTCCTACAATTGAACGGTTCTCTCCGGGACCCAACTCGGTTATGGGCGATACTTTGATCCCTCACAATGCAACTCTTCTCGCCCACCTCCTTATTCATTGACTATTCGTTTATCTAGGTGGCAACCTCCTTGGCCTTTTTTGCCCGCTTGGGCTTGGTCACCTTGGTCTCCTTCGCCGGCTTGGGCTTGGCCTTGGCGGGCTTCTTCTTCTTGGGCTTTTCCTCCTCTTCTTCCTCGTCCGGCTCGGGCAACCCCTCTACAAGCGCCAAAAACTGAAAGAACCCGTCTTCGTCCAACGCTTTAATTCCCTTTTCCAACACCTTCTTGATCTTTGACGGGCCGGGACTGTCCCCCACCACCACCACACTGGTGCTACCGGAGATCAGCAGCGGAGCCTTGGCCCCAAACTTCTTTACTAAGGCCACCGCCTCTTCGCGGGAAATCCGCTCGTAGTCGCCGGTGAACACAAGCGACACCCCCACCAACAGCTTGGGTTGCAACAGCGGCTCCTCAAAGTCGCCGATGTCCTCCTTTTTCCCAAGCTTCTTTTGCCATTCGGCAGGAGCATCGGTGTCGATTTCGCTGAGATCGGGGCTGTCGATCTGGTCAAGAAGAGCAAGTACGCGCTCGGTGTGTTTAGATTTAGCCATGGCAAACTGTCGGGCAGACACCCTTTTATCTACGCTCGTAAAGTTTAACCCGATAGGGCGGTTCGGAGCAGTGGGACGATTTTCAAACCACGGGTAGGAGCAAATTAGGGGGAGTGACACATTTTGGGAGAAAGAGACGGCGAGTCGAGTACGCCCGTAGCTTGTTACACCCAAACTGCTGTCGCGGTCTGGGAACCGCGGTGATGCGTTCTCGTCTAACTCCGCTCGTATTTACGCCCACGGCTCGTAAACGAAGCCCAACGTTCCACTCGTAAACAGGTGGCCCCACCTTCGACGCGTGATCTCGGAGCCGACGTCCACTTGCGCTCAGCCCGAGCCCACGGAGATGTACCACTTGTTGGCCCCCTGAACTCCACACCTCTATGCACCTCCACCACGCACCGAAGAGTAGTTTGTTTCTCGAATAGGCAATAAGGAGACGCTGAATGAGACGACGGAATTAGTAGACGAGCATACTGTCGTACAACACGTCGCAAAAACAATCAACGGTGAAGTCAATGCGTACCAAGATGAAACAGTGCCACTGCCGGTTCTTACCAATGTGAGTTATCTTCTTTACGTGCACGAGGAAACAACCCGTGATACCCGCACCATTGAGCACAGCCCAGCGCATGCTAGCACAAGCCAGCACGGGTGCATATGAAACACAGCTAGCAACGCACCATATGAAACACAGCCTAGCAACGCACCTACAGCGAGAAGCCTATGTCTCTAGCCACCTGACTCTACCACACTAGACCTACCACACTAGACTCTTCCACTAGACCTACACATCTCTGTGAACATCTCCATTCAACGCTACTTAAAAAAATACAGGCTTACACATCCCCACACAAACGAGAGGGATAACAATCCTTTCAGCCGTCAGCCGGCACCACCCATCCATAGGCCCCTCGGGACCACTTAGAACAACAACCATCCGGCAAGGAACGCCAAGAGCGCCAACAACGCCGCCAACTGTATAGAGATCCCCTGGACGGGCTCTGTGGTGATGGTCTTTTGCGGCTGGTAGTCGCCGCCCTGGACGGACTGGCCGTTGGTCTGGGGCACAGAGTACTGGCTGGGAGGGGGGGCCTGGTGCTGCTGGGCAGCGGGCTGCTGGTACGCCAGCTGGGGAGGCTCCTGGGCCACCCCGCGCGACCGGTCGTCCACCTGGTTGAGCACGGTGTGCCCGTTGGCGTCACGGTCGCCACGGTCGCCACGGTCGCCCCGCGAGCGGCTGGCGGCAGCACCAGCAGCAGCACCGACGCCAGCACCGCCGGCAGCGGCCAAGCCGCGGTCGCGACGGTCGTCGCGGCGGTCCTCCCGGCGGTCGTCCCGGCCGTAGTCGGAGTCGTCGTCACCGTCGTCGGTGACGTTGTAGGCCACTCTGAGCTTCTTGGACACAAGCTTGTCGCCGTGCTTCAGCTCCAAGCGGGACCACTCGTCCAGCACTCGGCTCAGGTCCCGGATCTCGGGCGCGGGGAGCGACACAATCAAGAACTTGTCCTTGCACTTGTAGTCAGCGGGCAACGGCTGGGAGAACCCCTGCAAAATGATCAGGATCTCGACATCCTCACCGGGCTCGACGAGACCGGCGTTGGGACGCACGCAGTATAACTTGGGGGCGGTGGTCTTGACCTTGAACGCGAGGGGGTCCCGGGTGTTGTTCGTGAGGGTCAAGTATTCGGTGGTCTGGTTGGTAAAGCTACCTAGTAGGTTAGTATTGATGAATAATGGGCGAAATGGCCAGCTGGTGGCGAAAGCTACGGGTCTTGGTGGACCCGTTGGTCCTGCACTTGCTCGGCACTCGCACTGCACTTGCTTCGCACTACTGTCGTCGCGTTATCGCGCTTCGCACCTCCGCTCGCTGCGGTTGCACCGCAGTGGCACCGCAGTCGCACCGCAGTCGCACTCGTTTACGCGTGACTTCAACGCACCACTCGACAGCCGTATCGTGGCACTGCCGCGACACAACCGTAGTAGTCCTTGCCGTAGCACAAACACAGAAACGCTGGAGCACGCACGCAGACACCCGTGGTCCGACACGGCCTGTGGGCTCGATCACGGAACCTGGTGGCACCACGTTGGACATGACCTGATAGGGTTTGTGAAGTGCGCTTAGGTGTTTGTGGGGTGTCTGTGAAGGCTTGTGAGGTGCTTTTGTGGTGCCGTTGAGGTGCACTCAAAGCTCACGCCTCGGGCATTCCGTCTAGGTTAGCACTGGCCCACGCGTGTCACCACGGAATGTGGCGCGGCGCGGGTATTCGTCTAACGTTGACTGTGCTGGGACGTCTCTTGAGTGGTTTCGGTGGGCGTTGGCTGAAGGCAAACCACACTTTTCACCGATTGCTTTGCGGTTGCGGAGGGGAGGGGCGCGGAGGAGGAGGGCGGTGCGACGGAGGAAGCGCACCATGGGGCGGGGCAGCGGTCGCTGGGGAATCAATTTCACTTACCTTGGAATTCCAATACACTGGGGGACACGTCCATGTTGTCTAGATGGTTTTGACGGTTACAATGGGACCCGTTGGCTGGCAATAGTTGTTTTTTCTGGTGGCAGCCACTGATATTTTATGCGGTGGTGGAGGCTGTACACACTCCTTGGCCATGTGAAAAAACTGATTAGCAGGAGGAGAGACGGCTGGGTCTGGGGACATTGCCCGCTCGCTAGTGGCACACCGAGTTGGTTGGGGGGTCGGGTGGATGCTACGTTTGTTCTTGAGGCGGTTTTCCTGGCGTTCTCGCGAGTTCGTGGCCCGGTTGCTACCCCTGGTTCTCAGTGAGGGGAGGTCACAAACGCTGGTGAGGGCCCGAGACAAAAATTCCCCATTGGGAAGGAGGTGCTATAGGCGAACAACGTAGGTGAAACCGGGTAGAACAATGGCCATGTGATAGAGGCGCCCCCACAGATGGCTTGGTGGAGAGGTGGGGCAGACGGTGGGTCCGATGGAGTCGGAGTACACGGGGATGACCGCCAGAGATAAGAGATGGGCGATCGCTGGCAAAAAGAGGAGGGCAAGTGCACCACAGAGGTGCGAGCACAGAAGAGAAGGCCAGCATGGAATGACCCGGCCCTAAGCCCGGAAGACTGCGTAGGCCACCCACCCACCGTTGATCAACCTCGCTCGCGTTCTCCAGTGTGGGGTAGCTTCTATGCGTGTGACGTGGCAACGGGGACCAGGGTTCCAGACCAGACATTGCGGTCGGCGAAAGAGCAAGACTGCAAATTGCTCGGATCTGTTTCACGGTTGCTCGAAACGCGGTTTGGGGTCGATCACGCTGGTGCCCGCCCCGGTGTCCACGTCGATTCCCCGCTAGCTTCCCCTTCGGGCCAGACACCGCAGATTGCGGTCTTTTTTGCAGCCAAAACCGTGAAAAAGCGTGGTAAATCACAGGGAAAAGAACGGTGGATCTGCGCAGATGAAACGGAAATAGGAGTAGGTGTGAGATCGAGCAAAAACGAGATGAATGGGTGTGTGGGTGTGTCGGGCCAAGAGGCGAAATGGTGTCGTCCCGTTTCTGGCTACCATTCGATACAAATTAAGTTAGAATCTGAAACATGTGAACGTCGGTGTCAGCTTGGCAGACACGAACAACAGGGCTATTGTCCCATAATTCGCCCAGAGATAGTGGAGAGATCTATGGTGGCCACCAGGCAGGTAGCACAAAATCTCAAATTGAGGGGAAGATCACTAGCAAGCTCCAACCAGAGTGGTGTGGAGCTGCGGAGAAAACTGAGGAGCGTAGAATAAGGTTTGTGGATTAGGTGGGGCTGGGAATGGGTAACGGGGAAGGAAATTCGCGACGGACTTGCTCAGACAAGGCGTGGGGTGATAATCAATTAGCGATACAGATCGCATTGTTCTTTAGGCTATTTTGGGTTTATTACTTTGAGCGACAGTAAGCTGTCAAATCGGGGATCGCTGGTTTCCACAACGAGGCAAGTTCAGGCGACTTCCCCATACCGTATATAGCCGTACGAATAAGGCGTGGCATTGCTGATTCTCAGACACAGGGAAACATAGCTTCAGATTGAATAGCCGCTTGTGACAGTTAAGAAAGGGGTTATATTAGAATGGGTGGACCATTCCATCAGTTCGCCAGTGCGCTGGTTGCGGCTAATTTCGATCTGGTCTGATACGGATTGGCTGATCTTTGTGCTCGTAGTGAACATGTGAGTGAAGGATACGTAAGGGGGGTCTACCCGATGGAGAAGTGACAAGTGAGACCAAAACGTCTGTCGGGTGATCCAATAATACTGGTAGGAAGTGTGAGAGGAAAGATTGTAAAAAGGCTATTGTATGTATGGCCCCATATCAGAGGTTGTATACTCCTCATTGTGAGCCCAGTCGCCGCAGTTCCAGCAAAAGTACCCATCACTAGCATCTCCATGTACCTACAAACGTGTCTGGTCCCCGATGGTTCTTCTGTTACTTCCCTGTCCACCTGTGGCCTGCATATGGGATGGTTGCAAAATGGCTGCAAAAAGACTGCTAACAAGTCCGCCTAAATGAATCACTCTTAGAGCCTATCATAACCAAAACATCCAATTCGCCAAACCCCTCCCTCTAATCACCTCTACGCACCCCTTCCTACACCAATGTAACCTCTGCTTTATTCGTTTATCTAGTAGTCGTCGCCCTTGGTAACAACCTCCTTCTTGTGCGGGTGCAACAAGATCGTGTGCTCAAACTGGGCCGTGTAGGCACCAATGTCGTCCACCAACGGCGGGTAGTCCTCCACAACGCCGGCACGCACCAACTGGTTCAACCCAAGAAGGTACTTCTCCTCCTTGGTCTCGCGCTCAAGGTAACGACGGCACCAGGGAAGCGTGCCAAAGGTGTCCTGGATCTTCTTGAGAAGGTCCTTGGCCAGCTGGGTCGGCAAACGCACCCCCTGGACGTTGTCGTGCACGGCATAGTGCGAGCACTCGCCCTCGGGGATGACGTAGCCACGACCAGTCAGCCCGAACGTCTCAATGGCATAGGTCTCGCCCTCCGCCATCTTGGTCATGTCCCCGTTGGCAACAATAGGCACGGTTTTGCCCAGGTGGATGGTGTAGTCGCCAATCAGGTGCCCGTTGAGGTTTTTGATGCACTTGACGGGCAACAACTTGCCGTTCTCCTCCATCTCGTACAGCTCCATCACCTCCTGGATCGCCTCGCCAATGTCGTTGAGTCTCACATCGATCCCAGCCTCCTTAATGCCAGTGTAGGTGGCCTCCCGCACCGCATCCATGAGAGGCTTGTACTTTTCGTCCTCGTTGAAGGTCATGGTGAAAGCGGAATCGCAAATGCGCCCGTTGACGTGCACACCAATGTCCACCTTCATGATGTCGTCCTTCTGGAGCACCGTCTTGTCGCCGGTGTTGGGGGTGTAGTGTGCAGCAACATGGTTGACCGACAAACCGGTAGGAAAGCCAATACCAGCCTCGAGGGGAGCCACCGAGCCAGCGTACTGTCTGGTAGCATTCTCAATGAGGTCAGCAATCTCCGTCATCGCCATCCCCGGACGCACACTGGTCTGGGCCTTGAGGCGGACCCGGCGATGAATCTCGGCTCCTTTGCGGAAGTCCTCCCACTTGGCAGCGTTGTCCTCGTCCCGGAGACGCATTTCCTCCAGCGTGGTCCGGTAGGAGTTCACCTCGAGCGGGTACTCCATCCACTGGCCCTCCGGGTAGTGGCCATCGGGGTACGATGCCAGGATGGGCGAGAGCTTCTTTTTCTTCTTCTTGTTCTTCTTCTTCTTGGCATCGGAGGCCTGGGCCGAGACGGTCTCGGGCTGAGACTCCGGCTGGGGCTCAGGCTGGGGGTCTATTTGTTTCTCCGTGGGCTCGGACATGAGGTCTTTGGGAGGGTGAGTGGATTTTCGTGCGGCACTGGGAAAGGTGGGGAGAATGTCTGTGAGGGATGGGGGACCAGGGGTGGTGGTAGTGGGGTAGGAGGAAGAGAATGGGTAGGGGTGGATTGAAAACGTTTTTTGGGGATTTTACTGGGGTTTACGGGGGGTATTGGTTGTGATGGTTGTTGTCACGTGGCAGATCACGTGGATGGTACGATTGAAGGATAGCAAAAGTATGCATGTTAAGGGGTTTTCGATACTGGGAACACGTTTAGAGATAGTCGGATGTGTTTAGCATGGGGGTTGTTTGCGATAGGAGTGTTGAATGGGATGAATTGAGAGGAATAGCGGGTAGTTTGCGATCTACCTAATGGTATTTCCTGGATTCGTAATGTCCAGAATACCACGATCTGAGCAGTGGTTTGACTTGATTGTGGTTGCCCTCCAAGCTTTTAGAGATGGGGAAACCTCGAAAATCCTTTTGTGACCATCAAGGTGGTTTTAAGAGTTGTGTGTTGGTGGAAAATACGTTGTGGCGTATCTCGAGAACGAGGCTGTTTATATAGACTTTTATGTGCTCTTCGTTTCACTTAGTCTGCCAATTAATGAAGAGTTCAGTTAGGGCGGTTTTTGACGGCAATTGGGCGACTTATAAGCTGCCTTTCTCCCAGCATCCTCACTCGATTTTCATCATTCTCATGTCCAATATCCTACTATTCAATCTCCTAGTTGGAATTCTGCAATTTACCAGAGTTACTTTTTCAGATCCATCCATGTTCATGCCCCCCTCATCAAGATTTCACTTTTGTGTGATATTTGTCGCCCTCTCCCTCATATAGGCTATTTTTTCTATAAGTTCATAACGGCTTCAGTAGTGTAATGGTTACCACGCAACCCTTCCAAGGTTGAGATAAGGGTTCGATTCCCTTCTGATGCATTCCTTTTTCGGAAATTTCACTCGCTTCAGTAGTGTAATGGTTACCACGCAACCCTTCCAAGGTTGAGATAGGGGTTCGATTCCCTTCTGATGCATCTTTTTTGCCTTTTTGTGGGTTGTTACGTAGCGTAAGTACGTTATGGTTGCACTCTTGGCCTCTTAAAGCTCTTTGTCCATGATTCGGACATTTTTTCCACTTTTGTCTGAAATTCGTACAAAGTGGTGGACAGACGTGAGTTTGCGTAGCTTTTCACGCCAACCAAAGTTCAATTCCCTAAACGAGGTAATGTTTATGAGAGTACTACCCAACAGCGACACTAAATACCAGCATTGACTCATTCACGGCTTTAACGAGTGTGTCTAGTGTTCGTTGTACTACCAGAGGATTGTGTGATTCTCAGTTTGAAAGGGTGATAGGAAGACTATAATGAGACTACGCCCATATAAGACTACAACCACAAAAGATTAAAACCCTTTAACTCAATAGACTTCTATTTGCATTCTCCCCTCGGTTCGTTCATACGATTTAGCACCTACCGCTTCAATCGTATACACCTTAGCGACGCGTCTTGCTTATCTCCACCTCTCCATCATTTCCTCCCTCGCTCTTCCTCCCCCTCCTCACCCCCGCCTCTCGTCCCCTTTAGGCAGCTTGCAACCACCACAACCCCCTTCGTCCGCTACACTTTCCTAACGATTACATGCATTTTTACATACCTTGACCAGCAATCCATGCAACTAAAACTTCTTTTCCTGGTTTAAGAGGTTGTTGAAGTCGGGCGTTTTCAACAAGTTTTTCAGCAATACGTCCCCACCAGGCAGCGGGGTGAAAAAGTTGACGTAGTCGTTCATGTTGAACCCCGTGGGCGTCAAAGTGAGCCCCTGGCTCGGCAAATTGTTGAACAACCCGGGCGTCAACCGGTTCTGCGGGGTCTTGGTGACTCCACCGACACCGTGGGGCCGCTTGGGCGTCATCGGGGGCGCAGGAGCTACAAAAGTGTTCGTTTGCTTGATCTTGGGAGTGGTGCCCGTGGCCTGGGGCCCCTGGGGCGCGCCAAACGTCGGAAGGTGGCCAGATGCGCCGCCAAGCTGGTTCTGAGGCTTCAGAGGCGAGGGAGAGGTGGCCAAGTACATGAGCAAGTCCGCTCCTTCGTCGTAGGGACCGCCCGAGCCACGCTGGGGCGTTTTTACAAGCTCGCGCCGCTGCTGCTTGGGGGTGGTGATCGACGGTTTGCGAGTGGCGCTGGCGGACGCCGCCTGCGAGCTCGCTGCCGTGGTGGGATTCGAACCCGAGACCTGGACACTGGGCACCATGGCCCCGTCAATGGACCCAAAAGACCCCCGCGAAGCACCCATCGGACTGGGGCGCAACGGAGACCGCACCTGCGCCAACGGTTTGTCGTCCAAACTCGGCTTCAACTTGCAGGTGGGCAGTGCGTGCTCCAACACCATCCGTTTGGTGGGGCTCTCGAGCTCGGCCTTCAACGGCAGCAGCAGCAAGTACACCGAAGAAGGCTTGTGGTGGGTGGGGCTTTTGTGCGGGGAGAACATCGGCAGCAGGGCCGGCAGCAGCCTGCGCATCAAGTGCAGTTTTAGCGGCAGTTTCTTCACTGTGGGCAGCAACAGCTTCGCGGTGATCAGGGCCTTGGACAATTTTTTCTTGAGCTCCTTGGCGATGGCCTCTAGCTCCTCCTTTTTTAGAGGAGTCTTTGGCTTTTGTTCTTTCATGGCACACGGGAGGCCCTGTGCCGGGTGGATCGCGGGCTGTGGTATGGTGAGGAGGGAGGAGGACACGGGGACGACACTGGAGGGTTCGTGGTTAGTGCCAAGCGTGGGGGGTGGAGCAGTGCTATGTGTTGGCAGTGCTCGTGTGGATGCGGGTGGGTGGCGTGGTGCTTGGCTTGGCTGTGTGCGTGTTGGTGGTGAGGGCTAGATTTTGCGCTGGAAACCCGTCAATCTTTTATTAACCCTCCTCTTTTGGTCGATACAGTCGTTCCAATAATTTTTGTAAACTTTTAGATACAGGAGTTCAAAATTGATATCCGGGTAGTGCAAAAAAAACTTCCGGTGAGACCCAATCTCGAGCGAGAAATTCCGACTTCAGT
>JAKTTW010000152.1:0-12254 GCA_030560525.1 Diutina catenulata
ACTGAAGTCGGAATTTCTCGCTCGAGATTGGGTCTCACCGGAAGTTTTTTTTGCACTACCCGGATATCAATTTTGAACTCCTGTATCTAAAAGTTTACAAAAATTATTGGAACGACTGTATCGTTTAGCGTTATTGCGTGATAACCTTTACACGTTCTAAAACCACGCGAGGAAAATGTTACATGAATTGGTTCTCCGCTTTTTAACGTCATTAAATAATATTTAGCCCTCTTGGGGTTGGTTCGCAACATCCAACCAATATGCTTGGTAATATGAAGCCTACAAGCTTCAATTTCATAACTTCGTTGTTATTTTCAAAAACGTATGGTTTTCCATCAGTATTCAACACAGATAGCCACGCTTGATATGCAATTGAGGGCGGTGTGGCCGCCCTCTAAGTATTGTTTAGAATTTCAAATGCCCCAATACTTGGGTTCATAACTATATTTGATACTGGGGTTCATGCGATTGAATTTGTATTCCGCGACCAAATGCGGGGCAGCGCGTGGTAGTTGTATAGCGTATGAACACAATACGAAGCTCAATCATAATGGGTAGCGTTCATAAGCTCGAAAAATGTTACATTCGCGTCAGTGCAGTGCTGCATGAGTGACAACCTCCCACTCAAATAGCACTTCGGAAAACAATTTCCTTTTCCGTATCAATTAGGCAATGAATCCTCACTCTGAAGTTTATTTCAAGCTAAGGTGTAGGATATTTTTCACAAATGACCCACTTTCAAACCAATGTTACCTCATAGGTTGCCTGGTTGTGGAGATAAAATGGACCATCCAACCGAAATGTAGGATATTTTCAATGTGGAATAAAAGTGCATTCGGCAGAAGTCCGATTTCTCGTTCCGACAAGTAAAAGTAAATCTGACCGAGATCGCGAATTTCATAGAGAAGTGTTGAGGTTGCCACAGTTGTGGATCAAATCGTCTCTGAAATTTTGTTCAAAGTCACAACAACCTTGGTCGGTCGCAGCTTGCAGTTGATCACCACCGGTGACTAAGATTCAAACTTGGTATACAATACACCACAGACGAGCTAGCGGAAGGTTCCGATTCGGTCAGTTCGGAGATATTTCTTCTGTAAAACCAGCGCCACGTCGCTTGTCGGCGTTAACGCCAAATGAAATCATTTGATATACGCAGTCTTTACAGACCCGGTGAAAGACAGGACATTTTTTCCGACCTGCAGATTGCCGCAGTGCCGCGATAACAAGGAACAGGCAGGTCGTGTGGTGTTCAAAATTGTTGACACGCCTCTTGAAAAAAGTTTTCCCGACCCTACCTAATATCATCACAACAACGTTCAAAATGTCCAACTCCCTTGACAAGTCGCTTGACGATATCATCTCCAGTGGGAAGAAAGGGAAGAAAGTTGGAAGAAAACTGCAACAGCAGAAGAAGGCGGCTGGCAAGCTCAGAAGCGCGACCCTGACTCCTGGTGGCAAGGCCGTTGCCGCGAAAAAGCAGAAGGCGCAAACCCAGCGCGCCACTGCTCAGGTATTGTCGAATCAACTCGACGCTTCCATGGCTACTAAAGTGATCGTGGATGGCTTGCCTAAGGATTTGAAGTCCAACATGATTAAGGTATGTTAAATCTCATTTTGACAGAGAAAGGGAGCTGCTTGGAAGTAGCTTTCATGGTGTGGGGCACTAGCTTTTGAATGAGCCCGTCTTCAAAGCAAGTGGCGAACGGCTTCACTTCTGTGGGCTTTCACTTTCGAATAACAAGGGCGGACTTGCGATGCTTTTCTGGCGCGCAGATGTCATTTTCGCCTCCATTCAGCTCAATGGCGAATGAAGTGGTTTCATGCGGGTTCAGCTTGAAATATCACACCGCTAAAGCTGGTTTCGGGGAACCCAGGACTATCGCATCTGTATGAATCAGTTACCCTATTGAATCACTTAATTGAGCGCTATACCTTTGCCATCAGTGTTCAAAACACGAACGACGACTAGGAATGCTAATTAAATCGAGGGTCGGGCCGTGCTAGACGCGGCGTGACAATATTGATACTTATAATTAGTGGTTGAAGTCATCGGGCGCTTTATGGCCTACGAATGGCCATTTTTGTGATGATCTTAGGCCAGGCGTAAAATCGCTTTCCACGTCATGGGCTGGATCTCTTTGCTGAGTAGTCTGATCGCCCTTCCATTTGCTGCCTTCTCATGTCAATTAATTTGTATTCGCTAACGTTTTAGGAATTTTTCCAGTCGCAAGTCGGTGGGGTATCAAATGTGAGCATGACTTACAACGAACGGGGCCAATTCAAAGGGAACGCCACTATTAATTTTAAATCGAGTGCCTCGGCTGCTTTGGCTGTGCAGAAGTACAATAACGCCCCTATCGACGGTGGATCATCTAAACTCAAGCTTGAGTTGGTTATTGACCCATCGAAAAAGCCGTTGGCGTTGCGCATTTCTGCAAACAAGGTTTCCCAGCCTCAAGCTGAAGGTCAAACGAAAGCTCAGAAACTTAGAGCCTTGAGACAGCGTGCTATTAAGCCCAATGCTGCCGCAGTAACCCAAAAACCGAAGAAAAACAAGCCAAAAAAAGAAAAGCGTGAGCAAAAGACCGCTGAGCAGTTGGACCAGGACATGGACGCTTATATGTCACAAGCGTAGATTCCTGCGTTTTGGGCGTTCGTGGCTTCCATCATGTGCTCGTTGCCCTCAGCGCTGTATGGCTATTGCAGATCTTGTGTAATAATAATTATGATGCATGTATGACTCAGTTCTGGCTGGAATGGATGATCGTTCACAAAATAGGCCCCCGTGCCCATTATTTGTAATATACTAACTTATCACGTCCGCTTGCGTTTCGTGTGTGTCTCTCTTATTGACGATTTTGGTCATGCGAAATGCGAAAATTGAACGGCTTAACTGCTCGTAATTTCTAAAGTTTTAACCTGTACGACGCGTTCGAAGATTATTATGTGCATAAGAAACAACGGTTGCATTAGGAGAAAGGCACGAGAGTAGAATGTCTGAAAGACGTTTATGAGAAACCCTGTGCCCGATCGCACGTCTTTAATCTCTAATTCATGCATACATCCAAGTCTCTGTTTTCGACACCTGTCATGATAGGGCATGGGCGTCCTGTAGTAGTGCATATGGTATTAGTCGTCTGTTTTTTCGCGTAACGTATGAACTACATTATCAACACCCATGCTGAACATAGAATACATTCTCACGGCTGAATTTCACATCGATAAGGGCCCAAGTATTCTTTACGAATACCCCGCAAATCTTCCTGGTCAAGATGAGTTGGCTTTTCTACCCGAATTGATGCTACCTGACCAAATTCACAAGAGGGAGGAAGACTTCACGTTGTTTCTATTGTATCGAGAGCGCCAACTGGGCAAATTTCAATACCTCTACGATGGAGGCTGTGAGCCTGAGCCGTACTTTTTGTACACCATAGTCATTAACCAAAAGGATGCGCTGTACAAACGGGGGTCTATCATTAAACTGTTACTGATTGTAACAAAATTAACTTACTTCAAAAATTTTAAGCCGTTGCTCCTCATTTGTCTCGACAAGTACTTCGCCACCAACGACACCGCCATTGTTCAAGAGCTTTACCATGCGATTAACATCAAAAATTTTGCTATATCCTCAAATGCTCAATTACTGGCAATGCTGATGGTAAAAAAGTTGTTGATCACTCTGATCTTAGACCTCCCGATCAATGACAAAATTTACTATGATGAGCAGTTCCGTAATCGGTTGCTTGGGATAACCAAGGAAAATATCCTTAACCAAGACTTATTCATCCGCAAGGATTTGCTGTTCAATCTGATTGTGGAGTTCAACAGGATGAATATCCCCATCAAAATACCAATGATCCAGCTTCCCGATACAATTGGTGATTATCTCAACCCCACCGATCTCAACCTTCGTCCTAATTTGATAAACATTTTAAATGCGAAGTTGGCCAGTTCACACTTACATGATGAACTCACGATCTATGGGTTGCTGACCCCTCCAATCATAATATTGATAAACGCTATCCTAACTGGAAAGCGCATCATGGTCATGCTGTATGAAAATCTGCTGGGATATATCATAGATCACATCCTTTTGATACTTAAACTTATCACCGGTGGGGGCATTCTAAGCGGTTTGTTCCAATACAATTTATTTCCAATCATGGATGTTTCCAAGATTGATTTGTTGGAGCAGTGTCAGCACTACATCGCAGGCACTATTAATCCGTTTTTCAAAAATAACGATAAGTTATGGGATGTGCTATACGACTTGGATTCCAATGAGTTTCACATACTGAGTCAAAACACCAGTCCCCAACCGGATATCAAAAATCTGATCATTTCTGAAGATGCCAAATTTTTGTCCAATTTGCAAATGTCGCTTTTCACATACAACGATGATTTAACTACAATCCAGCTCATTTTTCGGAGACATATCAACGAGATAATTCGGATCTTATTGAGTTCGAAAAATTTCAGCAATCTGTTGCTGCCCCGCCACAAGGGTTTGACTTTATTAATGGATGGGATTGGATACTACTGGCACCTGGACACCAACAAGCTTTTAGAGGTTCTGTGCTACCAATTAGTAGCCAAGAAGTTTGAGGAGCTTGTCTTTCAAGAAAAGCTTGTATATAACTTGCTTCTCCCGAACTTAGCTAACGAGTTAAATCTTATGATTGATTTGCAATATCACTTGCAGCTGCTCAACAATACCGCACACGCAGGTCCCTTGCGTATTAACGAACGGGAAATTTGGTTTAATGTGCTCAAGTATTTAATTCTGGGCAAGCTGTTGGAGATATTTTTGCTCATCACATATCTTATCCCGCCGTCATCGTCTACTCTGCTTCAACTGTCTCTGTTGCATGGAGGGAATTTGACCATATTCGATAAAAACAAGGGAATCGAGCTATTATTGATAAACTTATTCAATAAGGATGATCATATCAAGAGCAACATCATCTTGATCTTGCAAGAGCTTCAGGACAATTTCTTATGTGGTTGGTGTCTCGACAATTTTATTCGTTCCAACGTTGTTTACGAAATTGCTTTTGCTGACTTAGTTGAAGCATCAACCTTACGAACTGTTTAACGCCTTGGATGCTTAATTACACTGTATTGACCGGGTATCCGTTAGCATGATGAGCTGTCCATTCCTATTTGCACTGTGACCTTCTAAAATTCACTACCACCGTTTTAGATCGAAATAAGTTGGAGTACAATGCGAGTAATGCTGGGAAATTAGATGTCCTCTTTAAGATTATTGTGATGAGCATGATTTGAACACATTTAAATTATTATATACAAGGTGTTATGTCATTACTTTTCGTCATCGTTGTTCAACCATTTACTCTGGAGAACAGCCCACATAGAAAACCGGTCACCTGCACGGCGGGTGGTATAGGAATTACCCAAGCCTTCATACTTCAGAGGCCGTGCTTCATTCTCGTAATCCAAATTCTTATTATGTTCCGGGAAGCCAGGTCTGGCAACCACAAACCCAAACTCATCGACTTCTGTTTCGATCCCAGCGTCCAGTTCCATCTGGTGTCGACGTTCCTTTGAGTATGCAATATGCTTCTTGCCCACCAAAAAGAGGGAAATGGCCACTCCCAGATATATGGCAAGCTTAGTTAAAAGCCCTTTTCTAGTCTCCATAGTTGTAGTAGGGGTTTGAACTACGCGGTCCGAAAAATCTTATCGTACGAGCCAGTATCGGGGCACGTAACGAACTAGCGTTTGTTCCTACAAGGAGGCGATGGGTATCGACAAACGGCGCTATCCGACTCTCTACGGTATCGACCTCTTGAATGCTATGCTATCACTTCCAACGCACTTCTGGTAAGCGTTATATGCCGTTTTGCCTTGCATTGTTGCAAGACAAGTTCATCCCTCACTTGCTGCATTGTGGCACTACCTATAACTTGGTACAGAATCGATCTAGTGATACAACTACCATGAGGTAGATGCAATATAGTGTGAGGCACGAAACAAATTTCGCTCAACGCCTTGAGTGGGTGAAGAAAAAAAACTTGCAAATATACTTCCTCCGTTTGTCGCCCTGTATTTGGGGTTCGAGTGCGCCCAGGCGTATAGGAAACAGGTGCCAAATGCACCCCCACACTGAACCGAGGTCAGACAGAAATCCTGCAGGTTTCCAAACATGGGTATAGTTAGATTTGCAAAAATTCTTTGCAACAAAGTAATTACCTCACTTCGAACCTTGTTGTTTACATCAATTGGCGCGTGGCGTTTCGCGTCCCAAATCGCATGCATGTGATTGGAAAGCCTTAAGCACTAGGAGTTCGATGACAAATATCCCAAACAGAGTGTGATGTCACTGATATGTCCGCACCCCCGCGAATGGTCCGAGTTTGCGGTGTTGTAATTACTTGTTGTCTGTAGTCGGCATTCGCATTTTGTGCCCCACCCCACATCCACGGTTAAATCACTATATAATAATCGTTTTTCCCCCGGATTTTTTCTATAACATGTCAGAAACCGAAGAACTCGCCCACGCTATTGCTGGCGCCGGTGGTGGTGCCCTCCTGATGGTTGTCACCTATCCGCTTGTCACCCTTCTGACCATTGCCCAAACAAAGAAGAAGGACCCGAACGCCCCGAAGTCTATTAGTGACCAGACCTCCAATAAGATCGTTTCTGCCATCAAGAATTCGGGAACCTATCAGGCTCTTTTGGAGATTTTACGCACTAAAGGGCCCCTTGGTTTATATTCAGGGTTAGAATCTGCGTTGTATGGCATCACTTTGACCAATTTTATTTATTACTATTTCTACGAATTGGCACTGGGCTTCTTTTTGAAGCGCAACGGGAAGCGTGGTTTATCCACGTATGAGTCCATTCTCACTGGTGCTATCGCAGGTGCTATCACTTGCGTGGGGCTGAACCCTTTTTGGGTGGCCAACACGCGAATGATGACTAACCAAAAGAAAGATGGTAAAGCGACCTCTCTGACTTTCCGCACCCTCATTGAAATTATTCAAAATGATGGTGTTGGCACTTTGTTTGCTGGTGTGATGCCTGCTTTGGTGTTGGTTGTTAACCCCATAATCCAATACACCATCTTCGAGCAGATCAAGAACGCGATTATTGCTAAGAATGGTGCGAAGTCGTTCACTGCGGTAAAGGCTTTCTTTATTGGAGCTTTTGGTAAATTGATTGCTACAGCTTTGACGTACCCTTATATTACGCTCAAGCTGAGAATGCACTTGCGGAAAAAGGCTGTTGGTGGTGACAAATTGTCCATGGTTGCTGAAATCCGCAAGATCATCAAGGATGAAGGTGTTGGTGGTTTGTACGGCGGTTTGGCTGTCAAGTTGACCCAATCGATTACTACCGCGGCGTTTTTGTTTTACTTCAAGGAGGAGTTGTTGACCGGTTCCATCAGGTTGGTGAGTGTGTTGAAGGCCTTGAAGGCCAACCAGACGCGCACTGTTTAGTTTAGTGTATAAATACACGTTCATGTATGTTCAGTCTGATGAATTTTGGCTTAAGCCGTATGTGTTCGCACTGCATTTTTCATCCCACACTCGCGATCGAGTGGCAGAGGAGGTGAAAACCCCATTTCAAAGGTGCGTAGGACGCCAGTTATTGTTTTAAGCATTCTGCTCGTGTGAGCGGCCCCTTCTGTTGATGGATGTTGCCAGTTGTCTTCGGATTTGCTTGTTGGGTAAGTCCGCCCAACTCCTTTTCTGCAAGTGTTTGACCGAAAAAAACTAAAAAATCGTCGCCCCGAGCAGTCCTAATCAACATCTACAAGAACCGCTTCCTTTCCGCAAGAACTCCCACACCACGTGCCGCGCGCCATGAACGAATCAAAGCCGGCCAATCGCCCATTCCTCCGCCCCGTGGCCCGGCGAGCGTGTCTCCTGTGTCGAGAGAAGAAAATAAAGTGTGACGGTGAGCCAATTCTGACGGTAGTGAGTCTCGATGGCCTGAACAAGGTAGTGCCACAGACAACGCGAGTTTGTTCTAATTGCAAGTTTCTCGGGACCGAGTGTGTTTTCGTGCAACTGAATCGAGGGGGTCGTCGCAAAAAGCGAGATCCTGATGATGAAACGGCTTCGAAAAGGTCTCGTGGTGACACTGCACTGGTTCTGCTGGCGCTGTCCTATCCAGGGTATCCTCCTAATCCTATCCTGCAACCTCCAGTAATGCCGAAAGGCCAACATTCCTTTGTCCTTTTCCCAGGGCCGCCTCAAACACCTACGCAAGGACAAACCCCGCTTACTCCTGATCCCTACGTACAGGCTTTTAAACCACAGGTGTACCATGCCCAAGGCTCGCCAGGGCCCAGTGTTTTTGGAGCAACCTCCCAAGGCTACCAGCCTATCGCACCGCCCAGCATATACAGTGACAACCTGGGATCGGACGTAACAGACTCTCGTCTTGCGCCGCTTAGTAGTTCCCGTGCAAACTCTGTGGTTACCACCCCCAAGATTGTATTGCCGCCTCTTGAGAATCCTCCTAGCCCTGGCATCCTACCCCGCTTCCGCGAAAATGGTCGAGGGAGCGTGAGCAGCAATAATGTTTCGATTAATTCCGGAGTTCAAACAAATGTTTTGGGGCCTTCATCCCCACATCGGCCTGGAAACTGGGGTCCAATGCACAACGCAGTTTGCGCTACAGACCTCGGTACCCTGATGCCGCTGGTGGCACCAAAGTTGTCAGGAAACCCTCAGCGCTGGACCGATGCTGAGCTTGCAGAATATGACTTGCCGCCATGGGAGATGTTTGATCGCGCACTTGATGTTTACTACAAGTACTTTCAGCCAAATCACCAAGTGCTTCCAGCTCGTCAGAAACTCTTGCGACGCAGCTCGCTTAATTATGATGCGCTGGTTTTCCATGGAATAATGGCGAATGTATGTCTTGTTGACAATGAGGGTCTCGACATCAATCATGACGAGCGATACTGGATGGATTTGGTTGACAAGCATTACGAAGACATGAACGATGTTAGCTTATTGCTATGTTATACACTTGTCTGTAAGTGTCTGTACGTGAGGTTCAACCTACCTAAGCTCAATGAGATGAACACGATCATGTGGGAAATTGTTCTGCGTAATGACTACATGGAAATTTTCTCGAGTGAAAGAATGGGACATTATAACCGTGGGAAGGGGCGTATGCTGCATCGACAGATATATGAGCATGAATTAGTCATTCGTCTCATTTGGAGTTTCTACATTAACAATATGGTGATGTTACGTCTTTCCCGTGGCTTTCCGTACCACAAGCTTGGTTACTTGCTAGGCGATGACTCGTCGACGGCTTTCGAGGGTGACACTTCGTTCAACAAACTAGTATTGCCCCTCCTGCTGACGAACTTTCTTGAAGAGAACATGTGTTTACCTAGACAGAATCTTCGTGACGTCGAAAAGGCGGCTCGCACTAGTGACATTTGCTGTTTGTTGCTCGGTACACGTATGCTTGAGAAGGTGTTAGATGGCATCACCAATAATAACTTGGTGAACGATGAAGCTACCTCCATCAACCCCGAAATTCAACACCAAATTGATACCACCTATATGGTCATCAATCATGAGGAGCGCCTATTATGTGTGCATCTGGTAGTGTTTTTGGTCAAATTCATTACCCTGGCTGCACTGCTTCTCAAACACCTGTACTTCATGCATGATATTTTGTCTTTCAAGCTTTTCAAGAAAGACTACATCAAGCTGATGACACCAAAGCTGACGCCTCCTCCAAACAACGCGTTGCCCGCATCCGCTATACTACCTTTGATTGCAGATGTCTCTGTCACCAATTTTGGAAACTTCGAAGAATACCCTCGTTTAATCTCGGATTTTTCTGTGAGTCAATGGAACAACTTCACTCGATTAGTCATTGCCGCGTTCGATTTCCACAACTTGATTGAATTGGACGCGGTGCTGTCTGCAGCCGCCGAGGGTGACTACGAAATTGCTTTCGGACCCACTTTGACTGATCATCCCCTTTACAAACCTTGGTATCGCAATCCCTTATTAAGATCATCGACAAAAGAAGCTTGGGTCCATTACACCGAATTCGCGTTGGTCGCAGCCTGTATTAATTTGCTGGTACTTGCTAGTCTTGCTGTTCTTACGAAGTATATTGTCATAAAGCCCGATCCTCAAGGGTGTCTTACCGTGACATTATTGGCTACTAACGAGACGAAACTGTTCTCCGGGATCAAGGTGCCCGCGTGTCTCGGTGACGACTTCAATTTGGAAAACTTCCAACGAAAGTTGATTGTTCTTCGTCTGTTCATTCGTCTTCGCTTACGAGCCTACCTGGACCTGCTATACACCAACACGACCTCTAAGTTGGATCGAATGTCTCATTATTTGGAAGAGATATTGACTAATGTCAAGACCTCAACATAGATTTTGCCTGGTGCAATACTAATAGACTTGGCTGGGAATCTCCATCTCCATCCCCATTAAAAAGCTGTTTTTCACAAACGATATGGAAACCTTATAATACATGTAAAAGTAGTCGGGTTAATATTCGCTGCTGCAAACACCCCCCTGACACCGTTTTTTTTCGCTATACGATTTCGAAACGCGCGTTCCAAACACGTACCCCAAATGAATTTGAGACAACAGCTTCTTCAAGGTCTCACTCTCGCGTACGTGTTTTTGCTGGCCTTCGTGCTTTGGAAGACTCTTGGGGTCATAGCCGACCTGCATTCACCCATTGTTGTTGTGTTGCTGGGGTCCATGGAGCCTGCGTTTCAACGCGGTGATATCCTCTTCCTTTGGAATCGCGACAACGAGGCAAAGGTGGGCGATATCGTGGTGTACGAAGTTGAAGGAAAACTGATTCCAATTGTTCATCGCGTCTTGCGGCAACATCCCACCGCGAGTTCTCAAAAATTATTAACGAAGGGTGACAATAATGCTGTGGACGATTTGTCATTGTACGCTCATAAGCAGCTGTATTTGGACCAAAAAGCCGATTTGGTTGGTACTGTCAAGGCTTACTTGCCTATTGTTGGATACGTTACGATCTTGATCAGCGAAAATGTTTATTTCAAGTATGGCTTACTCGGTTTGATGGGGTTGTCGGCAGTATTACAAGGCGAATGAGTGGGATTATGAAGGATATAGAATCTCCCTAGCTATACCAAGGGAGTCAATATAAGTGTACATTGAATTTCGAACCGTTTCTTTGACAGACTGATTTTTTATTTAACTGAAGTCATTAAAATTCAGTTCAAGTTTTATCTCAAATATTCTGTTGCCCTGACAACATTAACGAACTTTGGCGGTTTCGTTGAGGCCAATTTCAAAGGTTGAATGCCCGACCCTACACGTTTGGCCTAGCCACCCAGATTCCGCGTAATACCTGAAGACTCCTGGCGAGCCCTCGAGTTGACATAAGGCTCTGCTCAAAACAAGATCGTATTTCTGCCACCAATAGTAATGGAGCTATTATGTGGAGAGCACTAAAGGTAGATTCTATTCGTCAGCATAGAGATTCCACCACGAACCTTCTTTACCTGTTGCCTCCCTCAGGAATATTTCCAGCCATATCGACACCGAAAAAATTGGTGGATCGATCTATCCACCAATCCAGCGTCATTCTTCGAGCCCTTTGCAAACTCCATCACTCAATTTGGTTACATTCTTGGACTCAAGTGTCATAGTCATTATTAGATCTCACCAAAACTAACCTCTACGCCTGAACCAGATTAAATTAGCGTGCGTGTTCCACATCAGAGCTAAATTGTGTATTGTTCATAAGGAAAAAGGGGCTATATTTATAATCAGAATGAGGTTTTATTGTAGTCTACATCCTGCAAATTGGCAGAGGGCCTCAGGCGGTCAAGCACCGTGACAATTTGATAGTAAAACCAGGACAATCCGAGACGGTGTCCGGATTCGGAAGTGGTTGCGAAAGATAGTAAGAAAAGAGGATGAATAGCTTGCACGTGAAACGAAGCACGTGACCAGCAAGTAGTAGTCCTAATTGACCTCGGGTTCTTAACACTGCGGCAGTGTTGTATTTCAGAAAAACTTAAAAATATTCGACAACTGCAGGACTCGAACCTACGCGCTCAGAGAGCAAAAGATTTCTAATCTTTCTCCTTAACCACTCGGACAAGTTGCCAATTTTTACAAAGTTTTTTTTTTCACTTTTCCTGAAAATTAACTAAATACTTAGAAAATTAACGGCATGCGTCTTATATGGGGAACCGTTGATCGGAGAAAAACCCATTGCATCTGTCATGACATCTAGGTCAT
>JAKTTW010000153.1:0-11384 GCA_030560525.1 Diutina catenulata
ACCCCTCCACCCCACCACTCCACCACTCCACCACTCACTACCTTCCACCGTCCCACGCACTTTTTTCGCACTTTTTTCCACCGTTGCCACTACGACCACCATGGACAGCGACGCCACCAACCGCTTTGTGCCCGAGTACCGCCGGACCCAGTTCAAAAACAAGGGCCGCTTTGCCAACGACGAGCTCCGGCGCCGCCGCGAGAACCACCAGGTGGACCTCCGCAAGCAGAAGCGCGAGGAAATGTTGCTGAAACGCCGCAACTTTGTCCCCCAGGACGGCAACGAGCTGGAGGAGGACGAGGCTGCCGAGTGGCAGATGGGCGCAATCGACCCCGCGGCCCTGCTGGCGGCGATGGACTCGCAGTTGCGCGCAGAGTTGCCCAAGATGTTGGAGATGATCCAGCTGAACGACTTTGAACAGAAGCTCGCGGCCACCGTCAAGTTCCGCCAGATCTTGCTGCGCGAGCACAAGCCGCCCATCGACTTGGTGATTGAGCTGGGGGTAATCCCCATTTTGGTGCAGTTCATGAGCAAGGACTACCCGGACATGTTGCAGTTGGACGCGGCGTGGGCCCTCACCAACATTGCCCTGGGCAACCTGAAGCAGACACGGGTGGTGGTGGAGGCGGGCGCGGTGCCGCTCTTTGTCGAGCTCTTGAAGCTGGACGCGGCCGAGGTCAAGGAGCAGGCCATCTGGGCCCTTGGCAACGTCGCCGGCGACCTGGGCGAGCTCCGCGACTACGTGCTCGAGTGCGGGGCCATGGAGCAGGTGCTCGAGCTCTTCAACCTGCTGAAGATGCTGCTCATCCGCACCGCGGCCTTCACCCTCCTGAACCTCTGTCGCGGCAAGGACCCGGCGCCGAAGTGGAACATTGTGTCGCAGGCCATCCCCACCCTCGCCAAGCTCGTGTACTCCACCGACTCCGAGACGCTCGTGGACGCGTGCTGGGCGGTGTCGTACCTCTCGGACGGCACCACCGACGCCATCCAGGCGGTGGTGGACGCGCGGATCCCCCAGCAGCTCGTCGAGCTCCTCAAGCACGACGAGCACCTCGTGCAGACGCCCGCGCTCCGGGCCATCGGCAACATCGTCACCGGCAACGACTACCAGACGCAGATTGTCATCAACGCCGGGGTGTTGCCCGCGTTGGCGCCGCTCTTGTACCACCCCAAGGACACCATCCGCAAGGAGGCGTGCTGGACGATCTCCAACATCACTGCCGGCAACCCCGACCAGATCCAGGCGGTGATCGACGCCAACTTGATTCCGCCGATCATCCGGTTGCTCCTGCAGGGCGACTACAAGATCAAGAAGGAGGCGTGCTGGGCGATCTCCAACGCGCTGTCCGGGGGCCTTGCGCGGCCCGAGCAGATCGCCTACCTCGTGCAGCAGGGGTGCATCAAGCCGTTGTGCGACTTGTTGACGATTGCCGACGCCAAGATCATCGAGGTGACGCTCGACTCGCTCGAGAACATCTTGCGGATGGGGGAGATGGCCAAGGAGGCCAAGGGGTTGAAGGTGAACGAGAACGCCATGTGGATCGAGGAGGCCGGGGGCATGGAGAAGATTTTTGCGTGCCAGCTGAACGACAACGACAAGATCTACGACAAGGCGTTTGCCATCATCGACACCTACTTTGGCGAGGAGGACGAGGGGATCGAGGACGACATGACGGCGCCGGCGGCGTACGACTCCCACTACAACTTTGGCTTGCAGCAGGGACAGCAGAACCAGAACTTCCAGTTTTAGGCTGGCGACTACATCTTATGAGCCCATTTTATAGCATCTCTAATAATACATCTCTATAAAGTAGTGCGGTGCATTGTATTATAATTTAAATTCAGTAAGGGGGGCGTGGTGGGGTGGTAAGGTGGGGGCGTGGTGAGGTTAGTAGGGTGGTTGGCGTGGAGGTTAGTAGGGTGGTTGGCGTGGAGGTTAGTAGGGTAGTATGGGTGGTTGAACTAGGGCCGTACGCACGGATGGTTAGCCATATGGGTGGTTTGCATTGTGTTGTAGTTAATGTACAGTTGAGTGTGTTGGTTGGGATCTAGTATGGTTGGTGGGATTAGTATTGTTAACGCTGTAATAGTATCTACACCCATTTGGGTAGGCTAGTGTGTGTGGCTTGCACGAGTGGTATGAAAAGTAGGTGGTATGGGTGGTTTTGGTGGTAGCTTGGGTGGTATCAGTGGTGGCATGGGTGGTAGAATGGGAGAGTGGTATTATGCTTGTTGAATGTTTTATATCCTCGAGGTTGCCTTAAGTGGTTGGTTTCGTAGTCGGTGTTTTTGGCTTTTACAAGTAGTGGTTGGCGTTGTTGATCATTTAATGCATTGGGGGTTGGGGTAGTGAATTGGAGAGGGGGTTGTGCGTTATGTTTGATGTGGTTGTTGGTTGGAGGGATTGGTGTGGTCAGAGTATGGTATTTTGATGTGGTTGTGGTAGGCTATATGGTTGGAGGCAGGTGGATACTGGTAAGCCAGCCAAGCTTGACAGTCTGTTTATGCTTGTTGACTTCTAGACACACGTTGCCCATGGGGCTATTACTGTCGCTAGCCATGAACGCGGGGATATCTTAACCCCTCTTGTACACCAGGCTTGAATCGCTCGAGATGTGTAGATTCTGTCAAATGCTTGACTACGCTAGTTACGTGCTACGCCAATGGACCTGGTTTCTTCGGTTCGAACCCGGTACGAGTGGTTGGTTAAATCCGTCCGTTTCCACATTCTTTCCAAATTTTTAACAAATATTTTGTACTATGCTAAGAAACATTGGCTTAAATCACGATGTTTGAACGTCACTCAGCAACGTGTGCCAAGCATCGTCTAATCACCATGGCCACTCATTTAGCAACCATCGCCTTTGTGTCGGCTAATATTTCCATCACGACGCCTAAGCCCCCGGGGAACCCCGTAAACTCTTTCCACCACCTTCCCACCACCGTCTCACCGCCCTCCCACCGCCTTCCCACCACCTCCTCCACTTTCTCACCACCTCCTTTTCTCTCCAGTTTCTCCACCCCTCTTCCACCCTTTGCCGTACATTAACCTACCGATAACGTTCATTACACTACCCAAACGGGCATAAACAATAACACACGAGGTCACCCGTATCCGTCACCAAAATGTCACCGTAGAAAACTAGCACACCTAAAAACCACACTCTAATCACCCATAAACACGTAACCACCGTCTAACCACCCCTCTCCGTTCCTCTCATGCCACATTCAACGGTCGGCTCGGTAAAACACGCACTTACCGAATTAAGGTTACGCTAGCGGCAACTAGCCCGCACAGAAGCGGTCCACCGCCAAACCGTCACACCCAGCACGCGCACCCCAGCACGCGCACCCGCTGCCGCATACCCCCATCCCACGCATCTCCACTAAACTCGCCTCGTCCACTCGCCCCATACCACCAAATTCCACGAGGCGTCCAAGAAAATTCCCGAGTCACTCGAGGGGTAACCGTCCCGGGACACCCACGCCCGCCACGTGTGGTCACCACCATCTTTCGCTCTACTCACTCTACGCACTCTACCCGTACACAGCAACGCTGTCACCGTCATCCTTGCTAGTCATCTCTCGTCGGTTACACGGCTACGTCGCCGTGACCATCTCCGTCACGAACCCTTACCCGAGCTCATCGCCGGGTCGGGCCACACCCCATTGTTGGCCACCCCGACCCACTACTGCGCACCCAGGGTTCCCAAAACGCCTCGTGTGGTGCCTCTACCCCTGTTCGCCCGCGAAGCTTCCCCACTCCCCTCGTCTTATCTGCATGGTGGAACGCCGTTAGTGCCGGGTTCCAGCCGACATTTTCAGCGCGCGTGGAAATAGCCGGGCCCGGGCGGTGGTGTGCCAATGCCACGGCTAGAGCGTCTACGTAGCCCAGACCGCTTCTCTCTCTGCCCCCCGCGCCCGTAGTTCGCCCACCCCGTCGCTTACCACCACCGGAATGGCCCGTGGCTACATACAGGCCACGCCAAGGTACCCCACGGCGACGATGCAAACCAGGGGAAACCCGGCCAGGCTTGGCAATGGACTGCCAGCACCCCCTACACACTAACCCGAAACCACCACCCACCCACGCCCGCTCCCGCTCCACCTGCCCGGCCCCGTCCCATTCCGTTCGCTCCGGTTCATCGTGCGTTATTTAGAAAACAAACTGTATGCACACCTAACGAATATCCCTCAAAAATTTTTTGTCAACCGTATATAACCGGGCCGCGCCCCTGCAATAAAATTTCACCAAAAATGAAGTTCACTTCCGTTGTCGCCATCGCCTCGACCGCTGCCCTTGTTGCCGCCAAGGACAAGCCCAACCACATGGAGGTCACCAAGACCATCACCAAGGAGGGCTGGAACCCCAAGGCCACCCACAAGTACGGCCGTTTCGACCACACCACCCGTGTGGCCACCACCACTGTGTGGACCGGTGAGCAGCCCTCCGCTGCCGCTGTCCAGAAGCGTGCCGTGAACGGCACCGCTGCCACCAACGGCACTGCCACCAACGGCACCAACGGTACCAACGGTACTGGTTCCGGTGACAAGGAGAACGCCGCCAACCACTTGGGTGTTGCCGGTGCTGTCATTGCCGGTGCCTTGTTGTTGTTGTAAGCGCTCTAATACCCACTGTTTGCGGCGGTGATGTACACTAATAAGAGAACGTAGCATAAGGTCTATAATCGAATAAACTTTTTAATAATTTTGCAACCGGGGTTGCGTGCCCGGAGCGATGTTTACGTATTGCTTTTTGCGGCCGACCCCGACGCAGACTGTGTGCAGGAGCTTGGCGGTTATGGAAGGACGAAGAGACGGGAGCGGGATGGGACGGGGCGTGGCTGGGGGAACGGCGTTCGGTTTGGCGCGGTGGGACGAGCGTGGGCGTGTGCTTTTTTTGCCAATTGCCTCGGTGCTCGCCCGGCGGTGGGGGCCCGGACAAATGCGTCCGAGGGGTACCTGAAATTGTGGCTATCAGCAGATAGACATGAAATAGGGATGATGAGTAGCAAGGGAAGAGTAGGTGGTGTGTCGCCGTGGAAATGTTAGCGGAAAGGCTGGTGTGCTGGCAAGTAGGCCCGGGAGCCGAAGAGGAGGGGTTGGGAGGGAGTCGGAAGGGAGCCGAGGGGATGGTTGTAGGTAGAGACATGGTGGTAGAGCTAGTCTGAGTAGAGCTTGGGCAATACTAGGTTTACGTAGCGGTACGCTGATGAAGTGCTGTTTACTACATGAAACCGGATGAAATTGCTTTCGTGACACATCGCTTAGAAGGTGTTTACCAACAAAGGTTTAGTGTGACCGAATTGTAGCGAGTGGAGGTCAGTTTGTGGAGTTAGCCGTTGGTGATGGAAACCGTTGGAAGAGTGTACATCTTCGATGTGTGAACCCTTGCATAGCTCTACCAGTTTGGTTGTTCTATTAGGTAGCCATTGAAATAGTCTTTCATGTTATATTACAACTCTATCGCCCTACTCTCTACACTAGCCCATCATCTCACGCAACTCCCGCTCCACCGCCTCCTTCTCCTGCTTCAACTCATTAATCCGTGCAATGTGAGCAGCAGCCACCCCCCGGCGTTTTGCCTTTACAAACTTTTTGGGAACCTTCCCGTTCTTCACCATCAGCGTAAGGAGCTCGTAGGCAACCTGAGCACCGTTGGTCGCAGTAATCTCGGCGTGGTCATACGCAGGAGCCACCTCGACCACGTCCGCCCCCACAATGTGGAGGCTGTCTATGGCCCGCAACACGTAGATGAGCTCGCGGGGGAGCCACCCACCGGGCTCCTGGGTGCCCGTCCCGGGAGCGTTACCGGGGTCCAACACGTCAATGTCCACGGAGATGTAGGTGGGCCGCTTAGGATCAACGGTAGCCAAGATCTCCTTAGCCACCGCATCCACTCCCTCGGTCCAAATCGCGTCGGACTCAATCCGGTGGTAGTCCTGGGCGTCGTCGTCTTCGTAGTCCTCAATGCCCAGCAACCGCGACCGCAACCCGGCGTGGATGCACGTGTCTGTGGTCAATCCCTCCTGGTGGGCCTTCCAAAGCATCAGCCCGTGGTTGAGCTCAGCCTGCTCGGTGGTCCAGTACGACGGGTACTTGGTGGGCAACCAGGTGTCCATGTGAGCGTCAAAGTGGATCATGTTGACGGGCTGGCCGTACGCCTTGTTGAGGGCTCTCAAGTGGGGGAGAATTACCGAGTGGTCGCCTCCAAGGATCACGTACCGGGGCGGCAATTGCAGGTCTACCGGGTGACGGTTCAACAAGAGCTCGTCAAACGCTGCCGTCATCTGCTCAAAGGCAAGCTTGTTATCCATGGGAGTCACGGGAATGTCTCCACAGTCCACCACCCGAGCCCAGTCGTCGTACGGGTTGAAATGAGCCCGGTGTGAGTATCCCCGAAGACTGGTCTGACGCTGCGAAGCAGCCCGAATGGCCCGAGGCCCAAACCGGGCCCCACTGCGGTAGCTAACCGCGGTGTCAAAGGGGACGCCAATGACCGCCACATCGTATTGCTCGTGGGGGTTGACGAGACACTGGGTGTGTTCCAAGTGGGCAAAGGTGTTGATCCCTTGGAAGGGCCACAACGAACCCCAGCGATCCTCGAGGGGTGTGGTGCCCGACGAGTTGAACTCCAAGGGGATCTGATCAGCAGCAGCAACAACGGCTAAGGCGAGAGCGAGCAAGGATTTCATTACTGTTGTTGATGGCAGCACCGTGATTTATAGCTGTCAACGGGGTACGGGCCCTGGTCACCGTTATCGCGGGGGCTAGCCGCTAAGCTAAGCCGACAGGGATGAGGGTACAGGGGCACAAACGAGTGCTTGGGGGGCACGTAAACCGGCTGAGACGTAAGACTGTGTAAATAGGCTGCATGAGGTAGCCCTGACCCGAGTTTGTGGCAAAGAAAACGCCTTTTTCTCGACTTTTGGTGTCCTTCTGAAAGTCGTACCATGGCAGCGGGTGGGAGATGAAGCAAGTGTAATCGAGGAAGGGCTAACACCAGCTGGATCGCCGCATGATACTCACTAGCGGCTAACAGCGCCAGTGGCGAAGGTAGACCAATAGACCGATCGTTATATCTACATTGGTACTGTCCCAAAGCGGCAATTTGCGACAATCACTTATTGAGTTGATTACTTACAATGCAGGGTATTAGCTACTCACTAGGCACCGGGCCTAAATGTTGCGGTTCCACACGCCATTGCGGTAGGTCCAGCTACCCAAATGACGGCGTTCAATGGTGTGTTCCACCAACCCCTCGAGCAACCGCGCGGGGATGTAGAAGCGGTACCGACGCTCCAACTCGTCCTTCATTTTGTCGGTCTCGCAGCTGTTGCGGGTATTTAAATACAGGTAGAGCCAGGACAACGCTCTCAGGAGCGGTTCAGGGTCGAGAGCGCTGCCGCTCTCGTTGTCCCTGCGTTTGACGAGGTTAGTGACCAAGAGATTGGCACACACCCGCTTGAAAAGACTAGCAGGGCGCACCTTGGCTACCTTGTCCACCCGCTGAGTGACCCGCCGTGTGCGCGTGTAGTCAATGACGGCCTCGTGAAGCCTCCGGTGCTTCAAAAGGCCTCCGAGCGTCACAGTACGGAACTCGCAGTCGTGCAACACCTCACAGATGATCTTTTGCACCCGGATCTCGTTGGCTACGCAGAAATCAACCTCTCCGTCGAGGTCGTCCTCCACACAGTGGATCACCTGGCCCCGGGTGAGGCTCAACGTGGGCACCTCGTGGTAGGTGACATCTTCGGGCCACTCGCTATCGCTCAAGTGGTCGGGTGGGCTCTGAGGCTCGTGGAGACTAATGGAAACCACGCTACATTCCCCCGAGCTGTCCAGACCGTTTCTGGGAGGTCCGTGGCGGTAGACCAGAAGGCTATCGTCGACTTTGAGCGTTTCTGAGGGCAGACGAGGTGGCAGTGTTGGTAAAGACACCACTACCAGGCGCATACCCCCGTCGTAAGCCAAGCCAGCCTCGGTATTGGGCCGGTAGAGCCAGGGGGTCTCCCTCAGCTTCCGTGCCGCCAACGCCTGTTTCCACCACCTGAGGCTCGGGTCCAAGTCTCCACGGCGTCCCTTGATCACCATCTGAGCGGCATCCACCGAGAATTCGCCCGTGGTGCGGCCCCAATTTAGCGTTCCCTCAACCCGTACCCAGAAGCCGTACGGGTTGTGGCCCAACCTGAGGGCCATGTGACGGGGAACAAGACACAGCACCATCTTTCCCCCACCACTGCTGTCGTCTAGAAACACCTGGTGCCACCGTGGCACCGCGTACGACCCGTTGGGCCCGAAATTGGAAACCTCGTGGTGGCCAACCACACGGCCCTCCACAGCAACACGATTGACAGGCCAGTTGTTTAGAAGTGCCCACGAGTGGCCGCCTGAGCCCCTGGTAGCTATTGTAAGCCACTTTGAGCGGTAGATCTTGCTCGGTATCGACATGTCAAGGAGGTCCCGGGCGAACACGGGGACGGGACAGTGGGCCAAAGGCGAGTTGTGGAGCACCTCTGGCACGTAGTACTCGACGCCGTGGCGCCGTTCAAACACGTGGTTCTGTCCTGGAGCGAGGTCGATCATGGGCACCAGGACTCCCAGGGTGGTGATTATAAACATGAAAGTCGGTACTGCATACGATAAATGGGTGAGCCGACGAGGTGGGTAGTGGTTGTTAACGAGGGGGTTTTGCGTGATGGGACGGGGTTAGGGCGGTTTGGAGTGGTCTCAGAGGGTCATTCGTTGTGGGTTTAGTGGCTTTCGGGTGGTTTGTCCGATAGGGCCGTCGCGAGTGACAACGCGAGGAAAGACACGCGTCAGAGGCGATGGAGTGGGGAGGAACCGCTGACTTTCCCAGCGTGTGATCCGTCCATAACTCAAGAGATTGTCCACGCCCACTACTAGTGCTTTGGGCTGGGTGTGACCGCTTTGGTGCGACCTTTAGAGACCCTTGCCAACAACCAGACCCCACAAACTCACTTCTCCGTCACAACCCGTTAGCCCAGCCCATCCCGACACGTCCGCGTCTGCCCGTTGCCCTTCCAACCGTCTCTCCAACCGTATTAGCGACCACACGGCTTTATTACCTTCGTAAATCCTCCGGTTAGCAGCCCGCGACACGCACTACTCATCGGAGGGCCATCGGAGGAACGAGCAAGGGCACGACTACCATGGCATTATTCGAGGTCAAGGGGTGGAATATCAAGAACACCAAGGTAGCGGAGGACTCCGGACCGTCCAACCGCCAAAAGAAGAAAGAAAAACGGGAAAAGCGCAAGCGTGCCCGTCAGGAAGACGACGAAGAAGAAGGCCGCGCAGTATACGACTCTGAGGAGGAACAACCTCAGGAGGACCGCAAGAAGGCCAAGAAGCAAAAGAAAGACAAGAAGGACAAGCCGAGACGACGCGACGATGCCCCCGAACTCAAGAAAGAGCCCGAACCCGAGTCTGAACCGGAAACGCCAGCACCAGCCCCGGTCAAGTTGACCCCTCTCCAGCAGAAGATGATGGAGAAGCTCTCGGGGTCTCGCTTCCGCTGGATCAACGAACAGCTCTACACCATCACCTCTAACGACGCGTTGCTGCTCATAGAAAAGCAGCCCGAGCTCTTTGACGAGTACCACCTGGGGTTCCGCTCCCAGGTGAAGCTGTGGCCCGAGAACCCAGTCAACGTCTTTGTCGACCAGATCAAGGCCCGTGCGTTCAAGCCCGTCAACGCCCCCGGAGGGTTGCCTGGGCTCGAGAACAAGCAGGTGGTGGTGGCCGACATGGGGTGTGGCGAGGCACAGTTGGCCCAGGACGTCGACAAGTTTGTGCTGAGACAGAAGGGGAAGCGCAGAACCAACATCAAGGTGCACTCGTTTGACTTGAAGAAGCAGAACAAGTTCATCACTGTCGCCGACATCAAGAACGTGCCCATGGCGGATGAGAGTTGTACCATTGTCGTGTTTTCGTTGGCCCTCATGGGTACCAACTTCCTTGACTTCATCGAGGAGGCCTACCGGATCTTGGCTCCCAGAGGCGAGCTCTGGATTGCCGAGATCAAGCTGCGGTTTGCTGACGACAAGGGCGACGAGTTTGTCAACGCCCTTAAGCTCTTGGGTTTCTTCCACAAGAACACCGACGACTCGAACAAGATGTTCACGCGGTTCGAATTCTTCAAGCCGGCTCAGGACATCATTGACCAGCGCAAGGAGAAGTTGCAGAGACAGAAGAAGTTCATTGAGCAGGAGACCCAGAAGGAGGAGTTGGAGAAGAAGCGCGAGAAGCGGCCCGAGGGCGAGTGGTTGTTGAAGCCGTGCATTTACAAGAGACGTTAATAGATAATGAGGAATGCTAGTCAAGGAACTCGAGTAGATGCGAATGAGTGCACAGATCGTAGGCAAGGTTGGGTGAATTGTTGGTTTAAAGTTCGTCCCCTCTCATCCCATTCCCGTTTGCAACCATGTCCCGATCGGGAAATTTCGAGTTTCATCGAGGGTTGTCAGGGTGTCCTCGAATCCTGTCTCGTGAGCTTTGGGGAAAGGAGGGTGGCCTCCTGATTCATCCCTGACAATCCCTGGCGATCAGGGGTGCCACCACCGTGTGGAGATCTCCACAAACAAAGGTGTCTGCAACCACCAGACACCGTCGCCAGGTGTCGTCGCAGAACTCAATGCATACGCAATTGTTCCGCTGTCACCCGCGGGCGGTTGTCTGGTGATGGGTTCTTTTGCATCGTAAACTACGCAAGGCCAAAAAATACCTGGAGAGCGGCTCCCACTTGAAACCGTCGCAAAGCTTATTCGGGTTGCGGTTACACGGCTCCGGCTGACTCCGCAGAAAAGGCTGGCTGACGGATTGGGTCACCCACATCATGTCGCCCACCACGACATCCTACCACGTCTAGGTGTCACCCAATTTTAGGGGCCAGCACCCGTCACCCAACCGGTCGCTGACCCCATCACCATCACAACTGGTTAGAGTTTAGTGACCAACCTTAACCACGAACCTATTTCGTACTATGTCACCAGGCATTGCTATGCAACCATGACGATTATTTCCGCATCGAGGGTAGCCAGGTGATGGCTTGCTGCACGACCGATACAGAAGCCCCGGTGATGGCGGAGAGGCGGCCGCAGACAGCAGCCAATCGAACCTTAAGCCAATCTAGCGGGCTAAACCGCCACCCAATGGCGCCCACCACCTCGCAAACCTTCGTAAACACACAGCCCTGCTCCCCCTTCGCGAAGGTTCATTCGCGTCCGACCGCGACTCCCAGCAGCTCCTTGCATGAATCTGGGGCCCGGGTTCATACGCGGGGGGAAGTGAAACGGTGCGGAAACCACCGCACTGCCACTAGACAATTGCACTAACCACAGCGAGTGGCGCCCCCCACCACT
>JAKTTW010000154.1:0-11435 GCA_030560525.1 Diutina catenulata
CGCCTCCCCCACCCTGCACTCCTCCCCGCCTCCCGCACTTATCGAGCGGCGAGCATGATCCGCTTTACCCTTGCAGACACCCACGCCCATATTTTTTCGGCCCCAAAAAATACTCTGCACCTCCGCTGTGTGCACTCTGCACCTCGCAGCGCCGCCAAATCATGCCCACCGGTTTTTTTGTCCCTACACCACTCGTGGATGAACGACGACCGGGGTCCTGCCGCCGCAAAACGCACCCGCGCCCTGGGCGAGGTGCTCGACTACCTCCTCCAGGAGTTCGACCACAACCACAACCCGCTGCCCGACCACCGCAAACACATGGCGTCCCGCACGGGGATGCTGGAGAAGGCGGTTCGGATCTGGTTCCAGAACCGCCGCGCCAAGTTGCGCAAGGTGGAGAAGATGAAGGCCCAGGCGGGCGCTGCCCCGGGGCTGGCGCCCCTCTCCTCCTCCGCGTACGGCGCCCTCTCGGCGCCCGGGTCGGCGCCCGCGCTCGCGTCGGCGCACCCGCTGCCCCCCCAGCCCGGGGCCGCCACCCCGCCGGGCACCGCCGTCGACATCAACCTGAAGTACTGCCTCATCGACTGCCTGCTGCTCCTGGTGGGGCTGTGGCAGCGGGTCAAGAGCGGCCACCACGACGTGGACCGCATGCGCCGCCAGTTCGTCAACTTGCTGCCGTTCACCGTGCACCTGATGATGGACTCGGTGGACCTTCTTGTCATTCTCCTGAAGAAAAACTACGAAATCAACTACTTTTTCAGTGCCATCACCAACAACGCCAAGATCCTCTTCCGGATCTTCTACCCGGTGCTGCTGATTGTCGGGGCGTCCCTTCTCAACAACGGGGTGCTGGAGAACCACGCCGAGCTCCGGGTGACCCTCCTGGCCCAGCCCAAGTTCTCGGTGTTCTTTTTCAACCGGGCCCACCTGAGCCTGAACCAGTGGCTGATCTGCGACGACTTCAGCGAGGGCCAGCAGGTGCTGCTGGCGGTGGCCGGGGGCACCGACGTGCCGCACGTGCTCGTGGGCGCGCGGCTGCTGTTGTTGCACCTCAACCTGTTTGTGCTGGAAAACCAGGTGGGCACCGAGGTGCCCCCGGTGCCGGTGCCGGTGCCCAAGTACGCCCCCCCGGTGTACCTCGACCACGGGGACGCCGCCCCGCTGGAGGTGGGCACGTTCCAGTTCTGGGACAGCGCCGGCGCTGGGCCCCACGACAAGCAGCTGGCGCTGGCGCCGCCGCTGACCACCAACGCCACCCAGGCGACGCTGGCGCTGCCCCCCGCGGTGCTCGCGGGGCTGGCGCTGGAGCTCGCGCTCGGCGCCGAGCTCGCAACCATGGGTCACGGGCCCGAGCTCGCAACCCTTGGGTATCTGCCGATGCTCCCGATGGACGACACGATCCTGCCGGCGCTGGCGGGGTCGGGGCCGGTGCACGCGAGTCCCGCCACCCCCGACTTCTTTGCGTTTGGCGACTTGGACCCCCGGCGCGGGCTGGAGCTGCCGCTGACCGCGGCGAACCCCGGGGACCCGCTGGCGCTGTACACCCACCAGCTGATGGGGGGCCAGCTGGAGAGCGGGTACCCTGTGGACGGCGGGCTCGAGCTTGAGTTTGGCCCGTTGGACCGCGGGCCGGTGCTTGAGGGGCCCCAGCCGAGTATGGATTCGTTTATAGATTATGGGGGCTACTGATGTACTAATGTTATGATAAGAGGAAGTGGTGTAGGGGTGGTTCTGGCGTAGGTTTTAGGTTGGTTCTGGTGGTTTGTGGGGAGTTTGAGGTGTTTTATGGGGAGGTTATGGTGAGTTGAGGAGGTTTTGGGTTGGTTTTGAGTGGGTTATAGGTTGGTTTTGGGTGTGATGATGTGGTTGAGTGGTGGATTATGGTATTGGGGGGTTGTTTTGACGGTGATGTGACGGTCAGGTAGTTTTCTGGCTCTGTTTGGGCTCTCCAGGTGGTTTGAGTGTGAACAAGACAAGTATGGATGGATGGGTATACCATTGTATTCTCTACACTGAAAGTCACGCTACTAGTTTGTCAACCTCTGGTAGTAATACCAACCTTTACTTTAAACCATTTTACTTAACCATTTATTCTATTTGCCTCCATTTGTCCATTTGTTTCCATTCGTCTCCATTTTTCACCTACTCGACCGTTTCTTAAACATTCTCTCGTTTGTCCAATCCCGTACGTAGTACTACCCTTTACAAAGAACCATTTCACTTATCTAATTGTTACCATTTCTCTCCATTTCTCTCCATTTCTCCATTTCTCCATTTCTCCATTTCTCCATCTCTCTCCTTTGTCCATTTTTCACCTTCAACCGTTTCTTAAACTTTCTCGCTTCCCCTGGACCCTTACGCTCCCGCCTCGGTAACTCTCACAAGATCCACCCCTGAACCCACCACGGCTAACCACTTCCACACCACCCACACACCACACACCACCCACCTAATCACCACCCATTCACCACTACCCTATACCCACGGCTACCGTTCTCCTCTTCCCCACCCCCGCCGCCCTTTGCCCCATCGCCCAGATCGTTGTTGCGGCCCCTCCAAACCTAATACCTTTTTCCTCCGCCCCAAACTCTGTTTCGTTGCTTGTGTCACCTCGCCCGGGCTGGAACCTCTTGCCCGATTCGGCAGTGTTAGCGTGTGCATACCAACGGCCTGTCAACCGGGTCTCGGCCCAATCCAGCCAGAGCCGAGGGCGAAGCGAGCCGAGCCCAGGCAACAATAGGCTGCCACCACCCGGGTCTTGGCCACCACCACCCGAATCTTGGTGTTTTTTACTCTCGTTCGTGCGCCGTCTCCACCGGTATCTCCCAGGGAAATTAGTGGGGCCCGAGAAAATATCTGGTTGCGAGGGCTACCCACAATAGCAACAGAAGCACCCAGGCGCCTTGGCGATGCTCAGGGTGCAACCGGGTCGCGAGGAGGTGGTCACTGTCGTCAGGGGACTCCCGGACGCGAGTGGTGCAAGCTGGGACGGTGAAGTCACGTAGAGTCACGTAAAGAATGGTCAAAAACAGACAAAATCGTCTTCCCTACCAACTTACTAGTGTAGATTCACACAGCTCAACGGTTCAAACTACTAATAGTAGGCCACACTGTATCCTACTCCCCTGCCCTACTACCCCTGAGCCCATCTTGGCATCAGCCTAGCCTTGCTTCACCCCCACATTCCTCTTATCTCCTGCAACAGATCGCCGACGATTGTCCACGATTATTATCTACGCCCGCTCGTGGCCCGTTCCCACTATTTTCTAGCCGGGGTCTTGGTAGATCCCGGGGTCCAGTCATTGGCCCGGTAGAACCTTAGCATGACCCAGGGCTCAAGCAACCATGTGGGCTCACCCGCAAATGGGCTCACCACGGGAGCAACCCCGCTTGGAGCAGCCCCTGTGACACCGGTGTCGGCCTCCACCTGCGCTTCTGCGGTCGTTTCTGTACCCAGTTCACTGTCAAAAGAGCTCGACCGGGGGTTCCCCGCGGTTCGCCGGTTTCGCCGAATGGTGCCGAGCCTTCCCCCACACCCGCATCAGCCCCATTTCAGGGACCAACAATGGCTCACGCACACTACAGCAGCGTGACCCAACGCTCCCGTGGCGTTTCGGGCCTATCGGCGATCGTGGTGGCCCGTGGCTGGCGTCGACGGGAAACTTTTACCGGTTGTGGCGAACATCCGCCATTGTGGCGTGGGCGAGAACAACGGTGCCCCTACGTGAACGCCCGGCGCGTCTCTAGCGCCGTGCATGGCGATCCACCTTTGTTCTGCTATTGTGGCCTCCCTTTGGCGGGAGTGTATACGGCTGGTGAAGGCGATGGTGACTAAGAGTACCATGCAGGATTCTGGTGGAGGCACCAGTGGCGGGGGGAAACAGCGAATACGGAGGCTTACGGGGCAGTTTGACACGAAAGCTTTAGGTTGCGGTGGTTCCCCGAGGTTGACATTGCTCTCAGCCCTGGCTGACGCACCAAGGGTCTCAGCCGTTGATTGTTCAGCAGACAATGTGTGGGGTCCGACAGACACTTTTAGGTTGCTCCCTGGGTGGGCTGCGTAGATTAGTGTAGAGTATGCTCTGAAAGATTCTAACCGCTTGTAATGTCGCTTCTTTCTCGCTTCACGAAGAGCCCGGTCCAGCGTAGGTATTGACGTATGCGTCACGGCTAAACGACGGGCCTCGAACCCACTCTAAAAACGCCAGCACGATGACAGGCCTCCCTTGGGACATTTTAAGCCCCCGTCATCGTATTGTTCGTCCTGGGCGCGTATTGTTCACCCTGGGTGCATCGGGTGTCTGCCTTGGTCTGCTTTTACGATACATATTCGTTTCAGTGGACAGCAAACAGGGGCTTAGAAATGTCTCGAGGACTGCAACGTAACCTTTGTGGGAGTTTGTCACCGTAGGACCAGCCACAGCACCCATTGTTACACAAATCTAACACGGATAGATCACGTAATCGCAAAACCGGGCCCAGCAGAGCCCACCAGATAGGGCCCACCAGATAGGGCCCACCAGATAGTGCCCAGCAAGTTTCAAGAAGCCCTGTGAGACGGGTGTTCGAACTCGACCCCTCCTATAATCTCACTTCCTTGCTGTCTGCTCCAAGAAATCCATCTCCTAAGCCTTTACTACTTTTAGTTACCTGCAACCATTTGACGCGCTCGCAAGTCTATATCGAAATAATATCCCCGACACCACAAAGCTTCCCGACAGTGTGGAGTACCCAGTCACGGGAGCTTGGTTGGTGTCTCAGAGCAATTTGTGAGTCTCGTCTGACTTGCTGCGGGCTTATCGAACTTTATCCCTCGCCCTTGCCAGACTCTTGTGCCATTTTCCTACTGTTGATGCTACTTGCCCAAAATGGGGCTACGAGTCAGAGCGCTAAGCTGAAAGCTGAGATAGCCTTTTATGTGGGCTCTTTCTGCCCAATTGTCACTAGTGTGCCCCCGTCCATGGAGTTTTAGGTTGATTTCCCGGGTTTTCTCCTACGGTGGTGACGAGTGTGCATATAGTGGTATTACAAGTGGTTGGGCAACTATAGCTCCCTGAGACGATTCGAGACGGAGTGAAAGCTAGAATCACTTGGGAACATTGCAAAGACCACCCTCGAGACGCTACTACGACGAAAAAAAATTTGGGAAAGCACGAACACGGGGGAACCTCTGTTCATTTTGGTTTAGATCACGTGATTTGCGGTCACATGACACTAACAAATTGAAAATCATTGCCCTAGTGGTACAATAGCAAGTCAAAGGCTGGTTTAGCTCTATCAAGTGGCATTTTGCTTATTCACCAGCTCCATTTCCACCCCATCGCATCACAGCTGTTATTATATGCGATAGCGTTCTACAGATTTTGCAACCTACGCTTAACCATGTTACCTCCAAGCTTCGAATATAATAACGCACCTAAATAGTAATGTTTTACATTATTTGATAGCTCAAGTGTGACTGAATCATTCATCTTGTATTTTTGACTTCCCCAGTGACCAGCACCTGGCGGCACCATTGTACGCACACAAGCACACAACTGCACCACTGGGCAAACTCAAACAAAGCCTAGCATAACTCGACACACTGTAGCACATAACTGCACACACCAACCAACCCACACATCTCTACACGCACCAGCACATCACTACACATCGCCACATCACTACACATCACCACACACCCGCGCGCCGCACCAGATCAAACCTCACACCACTCCGAGGGCTCCCAACACCAACCACCTCATCACCCTTACCCCACCCACGATGCTCAGGACCGCCATACGATGGCTGAGCACAGCAGCAGCAGCCTCTGCTGCAGCGAAACCATCCATCCAAACGCTTCTACCAAAGAAAAAGACGCTCAACCGCCTCCTCTTCGACTTCGACTCGCTGCTCACCTACCGGAAGATGCTTCCGGTGCTCGATGCCATCTACACCAATCTCGACCGGCCCGACGCGATCGAGATCCCCTCGTATGCCCACGCCCGCGACTTGATGACGTTCAAACGGGTCTTGGGCGCCATTCGCTCGCAAACCTCTACGACCCACCCCCAGTTGATGGCGGTGGAGAACGAGCTCGTGGAACAGGCCGCTGAGCGCGGGCACAACGACGCAGTGGCAATGCTCGCGTTCGACACCATCAAAGCGCGCTTGGCGAACAAGGATCTGGTGGCCAAGGAGGACTACGACCACGCCAATCGGTTGATCAACGAGCTCACAGAGCTCGACCACCCACTCACCTACAAGCTTGGGGGCGACTTGGCGTTCTCCCAGGGGTACCACCAACAGGCCGAAGAGTACTGGCTCAAGTTCATCGCGTTGGAGCCCGACACCATCATGGCGTCCCACGTCTACACCAACTTGGGCACCTACTACTTTGCCTACGCCGCTGATCTCCAACGGGCACGCGTCTTTTTTGAAAAAGCCGTGACCGTAGGCGAGGTTGACCTGACAACGGTCCGCGCACACTACTACCTCGGCCAGGTATACGAGAGCGCGTCTCCCGAGAAAACGCGTTACCACTGGGAGGTGGCGGCGTCGCGGGGGTTTGCCGAGCTGTTTGCCCTGTTGGGATTGATGGAGTTGAACATGTTCAGCAATCCGGTCAAGGCGCTTGAGTGGTTCAAGTTGGGCGAGGAGGCTACCAGAGATGTCAAGTGTATTGCCGGCCAGTTTGACGCGTACAAGAAGCTTGGCCGGTTCAAGGAGGCACACGGGTGCGTGGTGAAGCTCGAGGGGATTGCCAATGCGGTGGATCGGGCGAAAAAGCGGGGCGGGGTGCCTAAGGAACATGTGGAGGCGATGGCGACCACCCAGGCGGGAATCCGGGCGTTTTTCGAAAGCCGTGCACTGGAAATCGGTGAGGTGATAGAGAAGATGGGATAACTTGTACATAGGTTAATGATAGATGATAAGAAGGTCTTGTAGAAATAGAGATTAGAGGCGTTTCAGTGAATTTTCGCTCGCTTGGCGCAAAAATTAAAAAGAATGTGGCTTCTGTGGATCGAACACAGTACCTCCAGATCTTCAGTCTGGCGCTCTCCCAATTGAGCTAAAGCCACTTTAGTTGCAAGAATTTTATTGGTGGTTTGAGTTGTAGCCTGAATCAGAATCACAACAAATATTTCTCAAAAATTCTTTGTTTGGCTTCAAGTTTAGTCCAGCTTGTTTAAATAAAGTTATAGAAAAATTTAGCCCAAACAAAGAAGCATACACGATGTGGGGTACATCCTAAAGGAGTGTCATTTCCGAGACGACCCCATCAAAAAAACACCATAAAAGACTTAGACTCCGTTGTTTCTTAACCATATATACTCACGTTACTCTCAGTTGTTCACCCAGAGTTAGTCTTCTCACTCAACTTCGCCTGCTCGACGAGGTTCTTTGGGGCGTCCATCTTCGCCAAGAAGACCTCGACCAACCGAATCTTTTCGGGCTGGGCAAACGCATCATCACTGAACAAATCGTCAAGGTCTTTCCGCGTCTTGACCTCACGCGTTTCTTGCTTCTTGGCACTAAACAAGTCCAAGAGCAACAGGGTTTTCCACGGCTGGATGTCGTTGTAGCGGGCATTTTCGCCATGGATAAGCCGCTCAATAGTGTAGCCATCGTTGTTAAGCACAAACGTGTAGGTGTTGTTGCACTCCCACCGGCAAATGGTAGACAACTCTTGTACGGTAAGCTGGAGGGAGCCGTCACCGACAAACAAAATCACTCGACGCTTTTCGTCAAGCTCCTGAGACGCCATAGCAGCACCACAGAAAGAACCGACAGTGTAGCCGATCGAACCCCAAAGCACTTGCGAGATACCAATGGTGTTCTTGGGGAACTTCGACTGAATGATACCAAAAGCGGATGTGCCAGTTTCTGAAATGATAATGTCACCCTCTTGGAACCACGAACCCACCGTAGCCCACAAATACTCCTGGGTGAGTTTATCATCAGGCAGCAAGTTTTCAGGTTTAAGACGGAACTCAGGCACCTTGGCAGGCGAGTAGTTCTTGATGTGCTCGCCAATCCCCTCGATCAACTTCTTGAGAAGAGGCTTCATTTGCACGCCTGAGTAGTGGGCCAGTCGGATCTTAATGTAGTTAGAATGGAACTCAACCACGCTGTTGGTCTGAATTTTGTACGAGAAGGAGCCGGTGTTGAAGTCGGACATAAGGGCACCAATCGAGAGCACCAAGTCAGCCAGCTCCACTGCCTCTTTGATCTCAGGAAGAGACAACTCCCCAACGTAAACACCACCAAACCGGGGGTTCAGTTCGTCAAAGGTGGACTTGCCCATGGGACTAGAAAACACCGGGAACTGGGTAACCTCGGCGAGACGATCGGTCTCCTCACGGCACTGGTGGCGCGAAGCACAAGCATCGACAAGAATGATGGGGTTTTTAGCACCATCAACCATGCGGTAGATCTCTTTAAGTACATCCTCCTGGGCGTCCTCATTGTTAGGAGGCAAATTCAAGTCCAAAGGGGTCTTCAAGCGGTCTGCAGAAACCTTGACTTCAACCATGTTGGTGGGCAAACCGATGTACACCGGGCGCTGGTGAATGTAAGCGTCACGAATGCACCGATCGATCTCTTTGGGGACTTCGTTCGAATCTTTCAAAATCGTGCTGGTTTGCGAGATCTTCTCAGACATTGTCTTGAAAACGGTGTAGTCTCCATTGCCCAAAGTGTGGTGGAGCAACAATTCTTCGGCTTGGGCCTCAATCAGCGGGATGCCAACGACGTGGACAACTCCGACGTGCTCGGCATACGCACCAGCTATACCGTTCATGGCCGAGAGTTCACCAACACCAAAGGTGGTGACGACACAACCCAATCCCTTCACACGGGAGTAACCATCAGCAGCGTACGCGGCATTCAATTCATTTGCGTTGCCAGCCCACTTCATGCCCAGCACTTCTTCGACGGCATCTAACAATACCAAGTTGTAGTCGCCAGGGACTCCAAAGATGGTTTTAACATTCAATTGGTTCAAACGCTCAAAGAGATAGCGACCAGTAGTGATATCAGACATATTCTATGGGTAGCAATTATCGGCATTCGGACTTATTCTAACCTTTAAATTATGCAGGGTCGAGGCCGCAACTAACGGTTGAATTGCCTCCGAGAGGCCGCAATTAACCCAAATGTCGGCGACAAACGTCCGTTTATACAGAACTCGGAGACTTCCGTCTACGGCGTTCTTAGCCCGTTCGGTGTTTAGGTCCACCAAGCGCAAAAGGGTGTCTAGCTTTGCATATATTTCGGAGGCTTATTCTCGGAACCCCTGAACCGAACAGAGATTTGCAGACAGGCTACGCGCAAACCCCTCGCCTAGCCTACTAATGCGGGTTCAGATCTATTATACTACAAGAATTTCACTTGAATGACTTGAAGCTCTGATCTTGAGAGCAATGTTGTAATGACATTATTCAGGTTGCATTTCAATCAATTTGATTTATCTTATTGTCAAGACCAAGTGTGAGAACATATTGACTTTTTTGCTTTTGGATATCAACATTTCAACCTGTCCTTGTTACTATTGAGGGCAAGCTACGAAGGGCCAACACTGTGGTGGACACGAACGGTGTCAATTGTTGATAAAGTAGCACAATCTTATCTGGTTAACTCGATTTAGTGGCTATGCTGCGGGGAAAGCTTTGAGAAGCAAAGTTTGTGGCTTTTGTCACGTAGTCCTGGGTAGCAGGAAGTACACTGACTACACCAATATGATACCAGCCCTCACACTGCTCTTGTTTGCGGTCTTGTAACTGTACTAGGGGTACTCCGTACCATTGTGCAGTATATATCACGTGACTGGAACCCTAGCAAATAGAGGAAACCCTTGGATAGTCCAATATAAGTCAACAAAAGTCTAGAGACATATTTCCAGTGTGTCTTCGGCAGACTAAGTTGTCCTTCTTGTTGTGGTACGATTATCACGCTTGCCCCGCTCAAAAATGTCGGACCCCCCCGCGTTTTTTACACAATATACAATTTTTTAGCGTTTCAAGACGAAAATAATCATCGATTTTAAGGGTATCTTAAAATGGAATCACAGATTCTGCCAAACTATGGCATTACAATGGCATATTCATTTTAGTCCCTAGGGCTTTGAACATTTTTTTATTTGGGGTTAACCGCGTCCCCCCATACATTTGCCAAGATTACGTAAGAATCGGGTAGCGCCGCACCTCTCCGATTCAAACGAGACCTATACCTAAAAAATCGTACGAAAAAGCCCATTCTACCACTGGCCTCATAGCTGGCCAACTTTACTCGCCATCATGTTATTCTTCCTTAAAGTTGCCCCCTCTAACATCAAAAAAGCTCGAAAACGGCACTTTCAGATTTGGGGAAAATTAAGGCCCTTGTAGAGCATGGGACTTTCGCGAAAAAATGGCCCTTTCGCATTTCCCATACAAAAAAAATGTTAAGTCTCTGAACTGAAATCGAGCAGAAAAAAAAATGGGCCAAAATGTGAAATGGCCAAAGGAGGGCTCATTCCGACACTCCTGAGCAAGGGGAACACAATGAGCACGTTCATTTCATCATCGGAGGTACGTAGAACACCATATGGAGACATTTTGTAGGTTCTGGAAGGTGTAATCTTGATTAGGACACTACCAATTCTAATTCTTGGTTAACACACGAAATATTGCCCAAAACTCATTGTATACGCCTGGAAACTACTCAATTAGTTTGCTTGAACGTTTCTCAGCAATATTCAACCATCAATGTTAGTGTATCTATCATTTTGATCGAGATATTCATTCTTAAACCAGCCCCCTCTAACAAACGGACCAACCCACTATACGATATACTATACGACGGTAGTTCTGAAATCGCCTAAGACTTTACGAACATTACATAACACCTTATGTTAGTCGCTTTACGAGCTTACTAGATAGTGTGACTCTGGTCACGTGACCTACTAGTATAACCGGCCCCCTCTAACAAATCCCAGAGGTCTGCATGTAAAAACGGCCCCCTCTAACAAACGACCACCCTACTATACGACGAGCTATACGACGACCATTCATTTCCTAAAGACTTTACGAGCATTACATAACTCCTTATGTTAGCCGCTTTACGAGCTTACTTAATAGCCTAATGCGGCTTATACGTCGTGTGATTTGAGTCACGTGACTTTACTGTTGATACCGTAGATAGCGTTGATTATAGGGAACCTGTATATATCCTATATATTACAATAAGCCCCCAGTACGGCTTCAGGGTAGCCCGCTCATGCAGGCCACTCCGAAGGCGCACCCAGTGCTTAACTAAATAATTATAGAAACCCGGATTGGATACCAATGGCACCACCAACAGGGGGAAAAAACGGCGCCAATGGCACCCGATCCAACGAATCGAATCGGATACCATTGGCACCACCAACAGGGGGAAAAGGAGCCATTGGCATCCAACCCTTAAACAACCTCCAG
>JAKTTW010000155.1:0-11194 GCA_030560525.1 Diutina catenulata
GGACGGGGATGGGGTGGGGGGTGGGGTGCGTTAGTGGATTTTAGAGCCGTTTGGTAGCGTGTGTTCGCCAGCGCCACGAGCGGGGGGCGCTGTATGTGGGGATTGCCATTGGTAGGGATAACCGTTGACGTTGCGAGCGTTATGAACCCTGGTGGGGAATGGTTGCGGGCCCTGGGAAAACGTCTATCGGGATGGGGGAAACCGGGACGACGGGAGAGCGGGAGGGGTCAATTGTGGGTAGACGGGGCTGTTTTCGGGCTCGAGTGTTTACTCGGTACCGTAGTTTAGTGTGTTTATGGTCTTTTTTCTGTGGGGCCGCCACACTTGGCGTCGCCACTCGCCCCCCGCCTCGGCCTCGGTTAAAATGGATGTTGGGATCTGGGGTCTGGGGTTGATTTTCAGCTGATCGGGCGAATGGAAAGTGGCAAAGAAGTGGGTGGGGAGAATAGGGAGATGCATGGGGAGATTAGGAGATGGGTGGGTAGGTTAGGAGATGGGTGGGAGAGCAGGGAGTCGAACTGGAAGAGTGGTGGATGTGGGGTCGTGGTGTCTTGTGACAGACTAAGCCCCACAAAGCCGTAAATGGACAAAAAGTGGGGTCGATGCCGGCTTTGTCTACATTCTCTGAATCGACGATTCGGTTTATTCAGTACTTAAAAGTAGGCTATTTCTTAACAGATCGGCTCGAACATTCTCCAGTCCAACCACGACCAGCGCTTGGCCATGCCCTCCTGGGCAGCCTCGGGCTCGACAATCACAATCGCCTGCTCGCCCTTCTCGTTCTTGGCAAGGTACGCCACCTCCCCCTCCTTGAGGACAAACGTCTTGGGGACAGCGACGGCGGAGACGGCAGCGAGGCAAGCGGCAAAGGCAGTGGAGAACTTCATGGTTGATGGGGTTTTCAGCGTGGTGGCCCGTGGTTTTATACCTGGTGGGTGGGTCCCCTTTGCTGTCCCGATTAGGTAGTTTGCAGCCGTAGAGTTGAAACGCGAGCGCGAGGCCGCGGTGGGCCCTTTGCCAGACGAATCGGGTAGTGTAGGGTGGGAATGGTCTTGGCGGTCGGGTGTGTGGCCAGGGCAGCCAGGGGTATGCGGCCAGGGGTGCGTTCAAACACCGATCTACGGGCACTCTGGGCTTTTACGGACTTGTTCTGTTGTAACCATGCATTGACTATTAAACCAGCACCATGAAGAGGGCGGCGCCCAAACCCACCGCGGTTCCCCAGCGAAACCCAGCGGACATACTCTTGCGTAGCGGTGGTCTCTGCCTGGTGCAATAGGCAAAAATAAGCCGGGCAAGGGTGAAGCACTGCAAAGCAACCATACAAGCGAAGGGAGACCACATTGATGGGGACTATGACACGCCGTGCCCCTTATAGCTGTCCCTTATACTGCTTAGAGTTGTCCCTTTACCGTTCGCTTTCGGTAATCTGCAACAGTTTCGGTGTGAGAATGTTTCTGAAACACGATTTGAAACGAGACGAGAAACGAGAAACGAGAACACGGTTTGCTATCAAATGTGGAACCACAATACCAAAATGTGACACAATCGCATATCTCTACTCTTTTGCCGCCCTACTCTACCCCACGGGTCCGTAGCAATAGCAAGCTCCAGTGCTCAAACCAGAGCTTATAAGACAGCAAATCTCCACACCACCACCAATGCCGGAATACTGTTTCTACAAGGGCAAAGACGCTGACTTCGCGGTCATCATCGAGGACAAGGGCAAAGCCGAGGCGTTCAAGCACGGCAAGCACGAGCTGTTGAACGAGGTGGTGGAGATCTACAAGGTGTTTGTGTCGCGGCAACGGGGCCTGGAGGATATCAACCAGGAGGCGCTGAAGGAGGAGTTGGAGAACGAGTTTGGGACCCACAAGCAGGAGGAGGTGATTGAGAAGATCTTGAAGCACGGAGAGATTCGGTAGGGTAGAGTATAGCGGAAGTATCGGAATAAACGGCCGGTTTATATTCTTGTAAGAATTAGATGGCTGCGTATTTGGTTAGGTGCGTAGCCAGGTTCATGAGAGCCAACAATCAATCTGTCGAGCCTAAGTTGACTGTCGCCAATGAAAATTCAGGTTGTTGCGACCCGACTTCAGGACCGGAAGCAAGGAAAAAAGGCACCGTTGGTGATTTTCCTGTCGTTCTTAGCCATGGTGGATCTCCTACTCAGATCGAAGGGTACGAAATACGTTTAGGGAATGAGATGGGATGCCCAATAGTCGGGAGACTCCCACCTGATTCCTATCCTATAGTGTAACAATACCGCACGTAGTTTGTGTCACCTATTAAGGTTTTCAATCCTGTAACTACCTCATAGTTCGAAGGCTACGTATTTGGTTAGATGCATAACCGGAATGGGAGCCAACACAGGTCATTTCCCGTCACTCCCATGCTAATGGATTCATTCAAGATAGTGAAGTCGTTATAAACTAAAGAACCCACTATAGAATGGTGAAATCATTATAAAATAGCGATACTTCATTCCATCTTATAATAGAGAGATCGTTGTAAGTTAGTGAAATCATCACGAAATGGTTAAATCATTATGATAGTGAAATCACAAGACGGTTAATCATTAAGATAGTGAAATCACAAGACGGTTAATCATCAAGATAGTGAAATCACTCAGATCTCAGTGGGTACAATGAGAGTTTTACAATCCCAATTACATTGCCACCAACAGAGTTGACGACAGTATTCACCAACAGACTTGTCACAAACACTTGTCACAAACACTTGTCTCAACAGTTGTCTCAACAGTTTTCTCAACCACTCCAAACACCCCCATCCACCATCCGTTAGTTCTTCATTACTCTATAAACAGCCCGTGGGTGTCATCCCCTAGCTCTAAAACAAATCGTCAATGTCGTTATCCCCGTCGTCCCCGTCGTCGCCATCGTCCCCCTCATCGCCATCTTCACCATCCTCCCCGTCCTCGCCGTCCTCGTCCAGCGCCTCCACCTGCTGCACGCCAGCAGCCGCCGCAGCCGCCGCCGCCAGCGCCAGCGCCCCCTGGTGCTGGGTCGGGTCGTGCTTGCGCTCCTCCTCGAGGATCTTGGCGAGCGCGCGCTTCTTGTGGTCCAACGAGCCCTTGAGCAGATTATACGTGTTCTGGAACTTCATCCGCATCATCCGCAGCGTCGCCAGGTCCAACCGGCGCTTGTTCAGCTCCACCGCCTGCTCCAAGTCCGCGATCTCCTCCTCCAACATCTTAGCGTGCTGGTTGGACCCGGGCTCGTCGTCCGAGTCGTCGTCGGGACTCTCGTCCAGCTCCTCGGGCGGCTGCTGGTCCACGAGGTCGCCGAGCTCGTCGCCAAACATCTCGTCGTCCCCGTCGAGCACCTTGTTGAGCTCCTCCTCGAGGTTGACGCCCTCGAACTCGTCCTCGTCGTCCACCACCATGGGGGTGCCCGCGGCCAGCGGCGTCGCCAGGTGGGCCCAGCCTCTGGGGGTGCTCTGCCCGTAGTTGTACGGCGTGGCCATCGCCCCGGGCGTCTGGTTGGTGCTCGGCGTGGCCCCCAGCGGCGTCTGGTACATCCCCAGGCTCGCCTTCGGGTCCACCACCTCGAACAGCAGCTCGTCGGCGTTTTCGTCGCGCTTGATGAGCTCGGCCACCCGCGCGTCCACCGCGTCCATCACCCGGTGGTTCAACTTGCGCGGGCGGAACCGCCGGAACACGTTCTCGAACGGCGGTAAGAGCCCGTCCCGCCACACGTACTTCTGCTCCTTGAACTCCTTGTTGACCGCCATCTTGAAGAGCGGGTGGTGGTACATTTTCTCTGGCGGCACCTCGAAGTCCTTGTCCTTGCGGAGGTTCTCCGGGTCGACTTTTTTGAGCACGAGGAGCATTTGCAGCACGTCGAGGGTCTTGAAGATGTTCTTGCGGTCGGTGGTCTTGAAGATCTCGGTCACGGTGGGCAAGTCGACCACCCGCGCCGAGTAGAGGGTGCCGTTGACGTTGACCACCGCCTTGTCCTTCAGGATCCACTTGATGTTGAGCCCCAGGTAGTCGCCCAGCTCGACCGCCGACTGGACGAACTCGAGGTTGGTGTCGTCCAAGAAGCGGATCATCATGCCCTGCTCGATGAGCGGGTCCTCCTCGATGTCGGGCGCCTCCAGGTCGTACCCGTCGCCCGGCACGCGGGTCGGTTTGATCCGGACCCTCGGAAGTTGAGATCCGGGGGTGGCAGGCTTCGCCAGCCGCTGTTTAGGGGTGGCGCTCGGTATCGGCAGCTTTTTCGCCCCGCCCAAGGAGATCTTGAGTTTCTTGGTGGGTTTCTGGGCGTCTGAGGGCGGTGGTTTCGGTCGCTTGATTTTGATCTTCGGGAGCGACGGCAGCGGGGCCGCGGGCAGGGCCAGCAGCGCCGCGGGCGGCTGTGGAGAGCCTGAGTTCAGTGCATTGTCCCCGGAATTGGCCCCTCCGACGTTTAGTTTGAGCTTTAACGTCATCTTGCGTGGGCGGCAGTGGGTCGGGTGGGGTGGTAGTTGGTGGTGAGTCGCAGTGTTTTGCTGCAAAGGTGGGAGAAGAAGGTAGGGGGAAGGGTGGAATGGGTGGAAGGTAGGAGGGTGTGTGGTAGATAGGAGGGGGGGTAGGTGGGTGTGATGTGTTGTGTTGTGTTGTGGGTTGTGGCTGTGGGCTGTGGTTGGCTGAGGTTGGCTGTGGTTGGCTGTGGTTGGCTGTGGTTGTGGGCTGCTGTGGTAGTGGGATATTGATGGGTATGGTGAGAACTATTGGGTTTATGTTTTTATGGAATAAAAAGAGGAAGATGAGGTGCGTAAAACGATGTGGGTACGCATGGATTTTGATTACTGCTCAGGGAGCCCGTGTTACTTTCAGTCACTGGTGTTCGTGGTTTGCTTAAGTATGGAAGTTTGCACGTGTTGGTGATCACGAGTATAATCACGTGTGTGTTGTCACGTGTGTAAAGACATGGTTTGCTTGGGTTGGTACTACCTTACGAATATACTGGTAAACTACCTTACGAATACACTGGCTAGTTCTTGATCCCTTTAGATTTCCACTACGTATGTCTCCATTGTGGCCCAAGGTTTCCACCCTGGAAGGTTCGTCTCAGATACACCCTCCACGTACGAACCAACACAAACCAATAAATCACTTACTACTTACTAAAAGCCCCGTTCTCGCCTCGGGCACGCACTACCCCCATCAACCTTGGGGGCTCGGTCCCCGCAAACGGCGGTGTATCCGCCTCAATCACTCGTAGATCGTCCAACGAGCACCGGTGGCCTATATCATTGTACGACCACTTAACAGGCTCTCGCTGGTGGTTCACACAATGGAGCACAAGATACCGGAGCCGTGGGCGGTTCCCAGACCACCTGATCTGGATCCGGTCGGTGATACACGCTCTCATTTCAAGGCTAACGATGCCTGGTGGTAACTGGAGCGGAACCGAGAGTGTGAGTCCTTGTAGCTTAACACGGTGGAGCCGTTCCAACTTTGCAAGCGATTGGGGCATTCTCACGTAGGGCCCGAGGGTCTGGCCGTGAATGATGAGCCTCTCAAGCGCCGGCGGAAGCTTCACCTTCAACAAGTTGCAAAAGTCGTGCACCATGACCGTCACCAGGGTTATTGTCTTCGGGAACTCCAAAATCTCAGCCAACTTGGCATCAATTCGGGCCAGGTAAGGGCTCAACCGGTTGGGTTCACCGCCCTTGCCCTGCTGGATGGTGCTTCGAAGCAACCACTTCTTCTCCAGGCGCAAGTACATCGTTCTGAGCTTGTTGTTTGCGTGGAAGTCGAGCTCGGGGAGGTTTTCCATGGCAAGCTCTTCGATGGGGTTGCCAAGTACCGAAAGTGAGTTGAGCCGTATTCTCACGTCAACCATTCGGAGCTGGTTGTCACCGAGGTCAAGCCGGACAAGGTGGTGGTAGGCTTCGAGAGAGGGTACGGTCACAAGCTTATTTCCTCTCACCAGGAGCTCACGCAACAACGGGGGGAGATTGGTGGGGAAAGCTTTGAGCCCGCAATAGTTCAACAGTAACTCCACCATTCCCATGAGCTGGAGGTTGTGCCGAAGTGGGTTGTGGTCGAGCGTGAGCTTGGCCACGGGAAATACGGGAAGTTTGGCACACAACACGTTTCCACTAAGATCAATCTCGTCCATTTTGGGTAGCTTACTCACCACTTCAAGCTGGCAATCACGGGCAACGAGCCGCCGTAAGCGGTGGTAGTACGTGCCATCAAACTGGTCCACACGGCCATTGATAAGCTCTAGACTCGTAAGCTTGGTCATCAGCAGCATCAAGTAGTCGTGCTCAAAGTTCTCCACCGTGAGCCTTGTAAGCAGCAGTAGTAGCACCTCTCGCTTCAGCAGATCCACCAGGTCCAAGAGAGCCTCGAGTGTAGGCAGCATCAGCTGGGCCAGAGCAGCAGTGGAGAACCTGACAATCAATGTCTCGAGGAAGGGAACAAAGTTTGGTTCCCACTTGAGCACCAGGAGGTTGGTAAACTCCAAGTGTCGGAGCTGTGGAAAGTCATATGAGTCAAGATCAAGTCTTTTAATGTCGACTTTGAGCACCCGGAGCAGGAGCGGCACGACAAGTCTCACCATGTCCTCTTTGGACGTGGACACGGTGAGCTCTTTGAGTGAGAAGCCCACCAAGTCGGCAACATGGACATGGTTATCGAGCACGAGCGAGAGCAGCTCGAGGGCCGGGAACATGGAGATGGCGGCCATTTGGCTCAGCTCAAGTCCAGTAAGCACCGATACCCGGTTGAGCACGAGTCCAAATCCAGGACGGGCCGCAACAGCCTCAATATTGGTGGCATCGGCCCACTCCACCCGGGAAATGTGGGCGAAATTGGCTTCGACCTTCTCTTCAAGCAAAGACACCACCACGGGACTGAGCAACGCCATGTCAATCACGAGCTCCAAGTTGTACAACCACTCGGTCACGTCGGAGACAATGACGTCGCTGGCAAGCACCCGGAACCGGTGGTTCTGGACCTGGGCTCGAGCCTTTTGGTAGACCACCAGTCTCGCGGTTTTAAAGGCCTTGGCCAACTCTACTGCGGTTTCAACGTCCAAGAACACCACGATATGGCCAAAGGTATCCATAAGCTCCATCTGGACACTGGGACGGATACGAACGCGGTGGCGGCGTCGGAACAACAGCCGGAGCGGCGTGGCCACCGCTGAGGTGGACCGGACAAGCTTGGCGTACGAAGGAGCCACAGAAGCCATGCCCAACCTGTGTCGGCTTCGACACTTTATAGGGAGACACCATGGCGGTATTTGCGTACCAGGGGTACGGAAAAAGGGAGAGACCCCGGCATAGGCGAAGATCGTCTATCTTCAAGGTTTGGCTGTGTTGACACCACTGCATAGGGTTGTTGTGCTGCTTTTTGATTAGGTTATAGGGGCTCTTGGTTTGCCCGCATTTCGAGCCACTTGAAGCTACAGGGCTCCATACAGGGCTACCCCTCTCCAAATTCCACGACTGTCGCGACACGGCAGTGTTTACAAACAATGCTCTGGCGATAAGGCCCGATTCGCGGCCTGGGCCATTTAAACTCTGACTGCGTATCCAAACATGCCAGGCGCGTCACCCCTCGCGAAGCACGGCACCCTACAACCCCACGCATATTTTTAACCAGGTCTCTGATTTGTTTTTGTAGGGTTCGGCATTTTTTCTGGGCTATTTGCGGTGCCAGTGATTAACTATGATTTATTAGCTATCCCTGCTTGACATGTCCCGAATAGGAAGGTAGCTTCCAAGGTTGACTATTGCTGCATAAAATAGGAGCCGTCCCTATTCCCCCGACTAGAGTGAAAATGGAGATTCGACAAAACCACCAAGTAGGAATAATTTTCAACCATACTACATTTATTTCAATTTGATTTTAAACATTTTATTAGGCCCTCTAGGGGTTAAACATAGTAGCTAAATTTACAACATCAAGCCAACGAAACCAGCAAGGGCAGCGGCACCAGCGACGGCACCCTTGACGGCGGCGTTCTCCTCAATCTGAGGGGGGACACCAGGCTGCTGGTTGTCGTCACCGTCGTTGTCGTTGTCGTCACCGTCGTTGTTGTCGTTGTTGTGGTCACCCTCGGCACCGTCGTTGTCGTTGTCGTCACCGTCGTTGTTGTCGTTGTTGTGGTCACCCTCGGCACCGTCGTTGTCGTTGTCGTCACCGTCGTTGTTGTCGTTGTTGTGGTCACCCTCAGCACCGTCGTTGTCGTTGTCGTCACCGTCGTTGTTGTCGTTGTTGTGGTCACCCTCGGCGCCGTCGTTGTCGTTGTCGTCGCCGTCGTTGTGGTCGTCACCGTCACCACCGTGGCCAGGAGGCAACACGGTCACGGTGGGAGCACCAGGGGTCTCGGGGTGCCAGTCCTCGGGCACAACGCAAGTACCGGTGATGGTCACGGTACCAGGGGGGCACTCAGTGGTGTGGGGCTGGCACTGGTCGTTCTGGCAAGTGGTGATGGTGACAGTGGTGGTCTCGGGGCAGTAGAAGACGATGTCAGTGACGGTCTTGTCGCCAGAGCCGCCCTCGGTGGCGGAAGGAGAAGGCTCGGCCTGGGACTCCTCGGGAGAAGACTCAGCGGGCTGCTCCTCGGTCTCGGTGGGCTCCTCGGAGGCGGTCTCGGCAACCGACGAGGCAGCGGACTCGGCAGCGGACTCAGCAGCCGACTCAATGGCGTCAGTAGCGTTCTGGTCGTCAGTGGGAGCGGGCTCGGTCACGGTGGTGGTGGCAATGGCGGCGGTGGCCAAGGCAATAGTCAAAAGGGCAGATCTGTGCATAGCGAAAGGGATAAAATTAGTTAGAGAAACTACGGTATGGCTCCCCTCTTTATAGTGAGCCGGGCGTGGCCGCCTGTTGCTTGCATTTCTATTTTTGCAACCATTTCGGGCTGAAGGCACGGTTGCTCGCCACGAGCCCGGGTGCTGTTGTGAGCGCGGGTGTGTTTCTGTTGGGAGCCCGGTTGTTGTGGGTTACGCGGCCCGGGGTGGAGAAAAGGGGTTTTTCGTGGGGCCAGCTCTTTCACGACAAATGAGCCAGGCAGGAGCGAAAGCGTTGACGGTGGTCGCCGTGGGCGTGCTTGCGTGGTACCTGGGCATCAAGTTCTGGAAGCCCATCGTGATGTAAGTAGGATTTTTCGGGCTCTAGAGCTGTCTACTAACCACCAGTGAAAAATTGCGCGAAGAAGGCCGGTTGAGAGAGGGAGTAGCAACAGAGTACGAGCAGCCTCCGAAGGACTGGCAGGACTTGAAGGACAAGGTCAAGCACTCCATCCACGGGGACGACCCCAAGCCTAAGTAGACAATACACGAGATACGAGAGCGGCCTTGGCCAGTGTTTGGACGAGAAACCACCGTAGAAGCCCATCGCAGGGCTCGGGGACGGCTGGGTTGCCGCCTCCGTTGGTGAAAAAGTATCGTGACACAGGAGGTTGCTCCGAAAACGTAGGCTGATCAAGACGACATTCGTAACCATGCCGGTGCCGAGACAAACGGCAATTGCTGCCAAGGTTGCGCTGCTAGCAAAGCTTGGAGCCCGAGATCGTGGCAATGGTGCCCGAGGGCCGCCCCTGGTGGACTCGGTTAAGGTTCGCCAAACTTCGTAATAGCGGGGCACGAACTAAGCCCAGATTTAAAGTTATTGTGCGTTACGGAGATTGCACGGTGACATCATGCCCGGATGGGGTAATGCTATTACCGTATTGACATTTACGGGTGCGAGACGTCAATGTACTACCACCCAGAAGCACCCAGTAACCGATCGTGTTCGCCCGTATACCTCGAGGGGCACATGGCACAGCCTCTCGCTTGGCGTCTGCTGAGTTATTCTTGGAAATAAGCTGTGTCGCTGGGCGGGCGGGCATTCCCCTCTTCTGCATGGATCTAACCCTACGACCAGCAAGGTTTGGCTTGGTGAGTGGTGAACCGGCACCAAGAAAAATCGAGAAAAAAATTAGGAGTGCTCTGGACACGCTACACAACCCCCGGATGTGACTACCTGATTTTTCGTGCCCTTCGTAGGCCTTGTTTACGCTGCCCCAGTGTGGCCTACTGCCTCAACCGTGAAAAATAAAGACTCCCTCGCACGATCAAAAAGAAAAGGGAACAAGCAATCTAAATAAACAACCGGGCTAACGGCCCGGCTGCTCCCGCAGAGAACTGGCAGCTAACTCGGGCGGACCGCAATCTCGGCCGATAGCCCCGCATTTCGCTCAGGCACAAAGCAAACTTCGCGCGGGAATACGCCGGTGTTATCGTAGCCAACCCAGCGGCATTTGGTGGGGAGACCACCGATACCGCGGCGAGATGTGTTGTACGAGGCGCGGTGGCACGAGAGAGGCAAACCTAATTATATTCAGGTGATGTCTTGGCGTGGTTGCGGCCCTGGTGGCTGAAAGGGGTTGTGACCTTGACAGGGGTTACGAGACTACGGCGGAAGCACGGTACTTTTAGGCTATTGTTTGCACAGGACACAAGCCAGATACGGGGATACCAGTTTTGGTTGCCTGTAGGAGCAACAGTCACTGGGCCCTGGGAATGTTGTTGTGAGCATTGCAGTGGGTTGTGAGCGAGGGGGTACCAGAGTCTAACCGGGAAGTTGCCAGGGTGGTTGTGTGCAGGCGGTGATGGTGATTGCAGATGGTCCCCAGTAGAGGGACGCCTGATGGGCAAGTGTATCGCGAGTGTTTAGGTAAATTGAGATGGTGGGTGTTGAGCCGGCGTGGGCCAAGCCAGGCGGTTGAGTGCCTAGCCTGACCGGGAGTCACCTAAGGTACCCTACTGCAACAACCAACAACTATTGTAACTGGACGCTTGCTCCAAGGGGGCTACCGGACCACGAGAAGGCGGTCATGTCGCAATTGCGCGCAATTACATTCACACCATCCACACCATTCAATCACCCGATTTCTTCACCACCATTACTAATAACTGCTCCCTTACTGTTGTGTGCCCTGTGTCATCTTTTATGTTATGTGCCCTGTATTGTGTCTCTGTTGCGTGCCCTGCATTTCATTCGTTTTGTGCCCTGATTCATTTGTTCTGTGCCCTGGCCACTCACAGTTCACTTGACTACACTACGAGAGGGCCGCCAGACCCCCCGCTACCGCACCAACCACGTCTCTCCGCACCCAAAACACCCGCCCACCGTAGCCCCACCCGCCACACGGCTCCCCCGCCACCCATTTTTCACCCGTAGCCC
>JAKTTW010000156.1:0-11160 GCA_030560525.1 Diutina catenulata
TTGCGGAGCCCTCCATGCCTAAAGCAAGATAGAAATCTCGCCCGGGGCGGATGTGCGTATCCAAGTCCACCGTCATTGCCGTGATAGCGTCTTTGATGCCTCTTCGCAAACCCGCGTATGTCCACCACCGTCCCTACCAATCTATACACTCCCGCGAAATTTCACCACCGCGATGCCCCGAGAGCCCCCCACCCCAGAGGAGATCGAGCAGCGCCGCCAGCTCGCCAAGACCCTCGTGCTCCCGCCCGGGATGCTGAAGGCCGAGTACAAGCGCCAGAAGCGCCAGCAGCTGTGGGAAGAGGGCAAGGAGGCCTACCGCCGCCAGAAGCGCCAGCGCAAAAAGGCTGCGGAGCGCAGACAGAAGGAGCTCGGGCTCAAGCCGCCCAAACGGTTCCCGCCCCGCGAGCAGAAGCCCCAGACCACGGGGTTTGTGTTCGACTGTGCCTTCGACGACCTCATGAACCAGCGCGAGATCGTGTCGCTCTCCAACCAGATCGCCCGCGCGTACCTGGCCCGGCGGTTCTGCCAGTACCAGGTCCCGCTCACGATTGCCCACTTTGACCAGCGGCTCAAGACCCGGTTCGAGAACGACTTGACCGACTCGCACTACTGGAAGGGGGTCGAGTTCAGCGAGAAGCCCATCGAGGAGCTCTACGACCTCGCGCAGGTGACCTACTTGACCGCGGACACCGACGAGGTGATCGAGGAGCTCGCACCCAACCACACCTACGTCATCGGGGGCATTGTGGACAAGAACCGCCACAAGAGCCTCTGTGTGGACAAGGCGCAGAAGTTGGGCATCAAGGTGGGCCGGTTGCCGCTCGACAAGTACATCACGATCAACGGGCGGTCGGTGTTGGCCACCCTGCACGTGTTTGAGATCTGCTGTCGGTGGATCGAGTGTCGGGACTGGGAGAAGGCGTTCAACGAGGTGTTGCCTCCGCGCAGACTCCACAAGGGGGAAAATGGTGAGGAAAATGGTGAGAATGGTGAGAATGGTGAGGGTGAGACGGAAGAAACTGGTGAGACTGGTGAGACTGGTGGTGACGAAGATGGTGAGACCAACGAGGCTGGTGAGATGAATGAGACGGAGACCACCCAACTTGGGTCTAACATGGTGGAGTCTACTGAGACCGAGTCTAACCAGAAGGAGGGTACTCAGATGGAACCAACCGTGGCTGAACCCGAGGCTGAGCCTACTAATTGATTCTCGAAACTACGACTGATTTCAAAACTACGACTGCCCATACTAGACTCTTAGGTCGTCTCACTAGACTCTGGTCGTCTCAACCATCCACTATACGAGCTCACCCACCACAGGCTCGTCTAGCGGGCCACCGGAGGCGTGACCACCGCATGACCACCGCATGACTGCCGGCTGCACCTCCACGGCTCTTCCCGATTTATAGACCAATGCATTACTCGTCCTCATTGGCTACCACGGTATTTTTCGTGTGGGTGGCCTGACCACTCCCACCTGGGACGCGAGATCATGTACGGGTCGATCCGGTGGCAAATGCCGTGGGAACGCACGTGAAAGAGGGGAGTGGACAGTGGTCTCCTATTGGTGTGACGTAATGGCTAGCCGTGTCGTCGCCCAAAACGGAAGCGGGTGGAGCAGCCCCTCTTCTATTGTTGGACCAAGCGGGGGTAGGCCACCAGAGGGGAATCGGGACATTCCCGGCCCCCTATCTGCTCCCCTATTTGCTCCCCATTCGTGTCGTCGTTCCCCTCTTTACCCCAACATATGCCACCATGACCTCATCCACGACCCATTGTGCCGGACACTCCGGCTCCGAGCAAGCAAGGGAGCCAGCGGTGCGAGCAACGGACGAGGGTGGGGCCGGTGGGGGCCGTAGGGGTTGTCCAGAGCCCCCGCGGTTTTTACTGGCTTCGTTTGGTGGGTTTTTTGCGGGTGGCGGGTCCACACTGGTGGGAGGACAACACATTACCCCTTTTCCCAATTGGTACATCCGTTTTGGGCGTAGCGGTGATAAGAGGGGAAGTGTGAATGGGTGTGACTTGTGTTGAGATAACAGCTGGGGACAGAGATATTCAAGGGTGTTAGTTTGTGGCCCCATGTACTCCAAGTCTCTACACCCAAAAATCACGATTTGATGGTCAAAAAACATTTAAAAGTTCAAGCATCTACCGTAGTTCTTAGACATTCCACTACATTCCAGTACTCACCGTACACGTAGCAATGGCTTACACCAATGGTCTACATTCTTGTAATTAAACAACCAATGGCTCTCAAAATATAAGCCAACCATCAGCGAATCCACTAGCCACACCATCTTCACAATCCAAACACCAGCCGTCCACATCCCACCAACCCACTATTCCACCATCCATTAATTACCAGCATACACTAAACCAACTAATCTAAAAATATTCCTCATGTAATCAGATGTTCGTCATTCAGATCTTCTTTTCTTAACTATCAATTGACCAAGACTGGCTCGTCAACGGTTATGTCTTGGCACCACAAGTCTGTCTCGTCAGCGGTTGCCTTGGCGCTACACCAAGACTGGCTCGTCAACGGTTGCCTTGGCGCTACTCGCCATCGCCATCTACACTCGTTCCTATTCCCATGTATTATGAATTTATATCGAGGACCAGCCTCTCCTAACCTTCCCAATCCCAATTGACCTAAAAAAGGTCGGCAAACTCGGCACAGTTGGGGTGCACCAAGTTGTGGTCAAACACCGGCGATTCGTGGTTCGCGGTGGCTCCAAAGTTCTGCATGCCACACCCGTTGTAGTTGGCCAAGATCCGGTCAAACAGCTTGCAGTCCGTCGCCACCAACCGGTTCTGCCAGTCAATCACCAACGGCTGCTGGGCCGCCTTGGTGAAGTCCAGGGCACACAACTCTTCGGATGCGCGCTTACCCACGAGAGCGTGGATAATCAGCTTGTTCTCGGGGTGGACGTCCACGCACTCGTCGAGCAAGAACTGGAGGTCGCGGCCCTTGAGCGCGTCGGTCCGGGTCTCAATCTGGTAGTTGTTGTTGCAGTGCAAGTTCAACTTGGAGTACAACTGGGTGGTCAGCGCGCAGTTCAGCTGGGCGAAAATCGTGAGCGTAGGCTTGGGCTTCGCAAACAGTCTCAAGAGGGTTCTGATCATGGCGCTGTGTGTGGGTGGATGTAGTGTGTGTGTGTGTGTGTGCTGTGTGTGTGGGGGTGTGTGTTTGAGTGGCTGTGTGGATGAGTGGGTCAAACAGTCTCTGGTTGAACCTGGCAGGTGGGCGCTTATATATCCCTGGCTCGTTGATCTAAACGATCGTACATATTTGACTCTAAAAGAGGGGTATTTTACTCTGGAGGCCCCTCCATTTTGGGAGGAAAAAAGGTGTGCGTTCCCCTCACTTGCTAGTGGTTGTTGAGACCTGGATATAACCGAAAAGAAAGGGTGATAGCGATAACGACCAGCAATAGGGGGGAAGGGGTAGGGGGGAGAGAGGGGGGAGCGAGCTGGTGTTCTAGGTCGCTGGCTGTGTAGGGCGTAGACTTCTCTAGGGGGTAGAGGCGGTGCGGGTGGCGATGGGCCGTCGTGTTGCCCCCGTGGACCGGGCTATACCTGCGAAAAAAGTGGAAAGGAGGGGAAGCGGCCCAATGGGGCCACAAAATTTACAATGACCAGTTGCCAGGTGGCCAGGAGGGGAGTGGCTGTCTACGGGGCTCGATAAGTGGTGCCATTGTGTTTCTTTGTCCCAGTTATCGCGTGGTTTTCCCTAGCAAATGTCGCTTCCTGGAGGGGAGGCAACTGGAAAATTCCGGATAAACCCCCCCAATTGGGGGGTCGCGAGCGTTGTTGCTCAACCAACGGCTTTTTCCTGTGACTCGGACCGACATTTGTTGGGAGCCCGGGGACGTCAAAAACCCAAAACTGGCCTGTGTGCACTCCGGAGTGAGTCGCTATGACTAGAGGGGACACCTTTAGGGTGGGAGTGGGGTAATTCGAGGGGCGGTCCGCGAGTCAAGTGAGTCATGCTAGCAAGCTCCTGAGCAGCCGCGTGCGTTGCGATAAGGGTTTAGGGGTTTCAGCCGTGGGGAGCCTGTTGTTGGGCTGCCCTCCTCGCACCCCTCACCGTCCCAATCGTATATCGGATCATTCGCCCTATTGTGTAAAATTGATAAGTGTTAAAATAGTTATCGGCCCATTTTGGGCGGTTCTAGCGAGCTGGCGCCTACGTGGTGCTATCCCGGAGTTGCCTCGGGCCTCCCCTGGCTCGAGGGTCGCCTTCGCCGAGACCTACCGGAGTTATGCGAAAAAACGGTGCTTACCCCCGGAGTGCACGGGTAACCGGAGCCAGAGTCGAAACGGTTGGCACAGACGAAGGCGAACACGAGTGGAAGAGTCTTCGGGTGGTCAACGTTAAGGTCGGGTGCGATTGAGGTTGGCGGATTAGTTGGCGGATTATTCCGGTGCACCCTAGCACAATTCTCCCAGTGGTCCACGACAAAGTCCGAGACATGGCACAATCGCGGGTCGACGGAAGCGAGCGAACTGTCGTGATGAGATGCACCGGGGAGGTCAGTAACCAGGTAGTGTGTATTGTTCGATTTTTGAAGCAACGTAGGTGTCCTTTGTGGGCCCCGGTAACCCCAGCGACCACGGACGAAGACAATGGCCCAGACGATCTCACATGGCTAGCATCTTCGCAGGCGTCTACGATTTTGTGGTCTGGACAACGAGGCGATGATCAGCCCACGGGTGCAGAGCAACGCGTGGGTGGCTGTGGAGCAACTCCGGTTATGGGAGGGCGAGGCGATGAGCCAGACACGAGGCAGTAGCGAGGCAGTAGCGAGAGACGCCATAGCACCGGGTGGTGGCCTAAGAAAATTCTAGAAGGGTCCACGTCGCGACTAAAGCCTAATTTCGAGGCTTCGTCGGGCTGACGGGTTGGGTGGCTCGGCCTAAAGATAGTCTTGTGAACTACTGGAAGGGGCAGTAAACAGCGGGGAATTGTAAGCAACAATTGGGCTTGTGTCGATTACATGGGCTTAGGCCCAGTGTTGTTGGCTTAGGCTGGGCTTACCAAAAATAGGCTTAGACTAGTTACCACAGCTACCACAGATTTCGTAGGTTATGCCGGCAACTGCAGCCCCTGCAGCAACCCACGTCCCCTGGAATCGTTGAATTACGATAGTGGGCAGTGTGGTGTACTCGTGGCACCCACACTCTTCGTATTACCGGGGGGGTTGCACTCGTGGCACCACACTCACCGCATTATGCAGTGGTTGCTCTCGAAATATCCACCTACTCTACTCATTCAATCTTTATAATACATTTACTGTAAAATCAAACTGGTATACAAATCAAACATGCTGGGACCGGTCCCTTAAGACAAGAAAATGGAGCCGAAGTTAAGAATCACCTGGACAAAGAACGAGAAGGTGATGCCACGGTACTTGTCGTTGGTAAGCACAGCAGAAATGATGGAGGTGATCAACCCGGACGACGAGAGAGCACCAAAGAGACGAGCGGCGGTCAACGCACCCTCGGCAGAAGCCTTCTTCACCAACTTGACGGCGAAAGAACGCATGTCACCGTCAGTCATCAAGTTGTGGGCCACGGACACACCAAGACCCGACTTCTGGAGCGACTCGCAGATCAGCTGCATGGAGCCGGCCAAGTTGATGGCGTTCAAGAAGGCAGTGAACAAGGCAGCCTCGGTGTTGTTCAAGATGTTGAACAAGCCCTTGGTGATGTTGGAGATGGTACCGACAATACCACCGATGATGCCACCGAGGAGACCGTGAGAAGCCTCCTTGGGAGCGACGGCCTGGAAGTCGTTCAAGGCCTTGGCAGCAGCGTTGGAGGAGTCCAGCGAGCCAGTGGTGGGGAAAGAAGTGGCAGCAGCGGAGGGCAAGGGCTTGTTGGTGTCAACAGCAGCCTCGCCAGCCAACTTGTCGGCCTCCTGCTTGACAGAGGCGGTGTTGACGGCGTCCAAAGAGATACCAGAAGCAACAGAGATGGTGGCCGAGGTGACCTTGTTAGTCAAGCCAGCGCCAGTGCCCTTGGGAGCGTCACCAGTGGGCTGGGGAGCGTTGGTGACCTGGCCCTGCTTGGAGGAGGTCTGCTGCTGCTGCTGCTGGGTGGGGGAAGGAGCGGGGGTCGAGTTCGAGGACAGGGGACGACCGAAAATGCCGCCAATGAAGTCAGTGATGGTGGAAAAGAAGCCACGCTTCTCGACGTAGGACAAGTCACGCTTGAGCGAGATGGCACCCGAGGTGAAGAGAGCCTTCACCAACTGGACAAGCCCCTTGAAGGCTTCCATGTGGGTGAACACCATCATCACCATGTCGATGGCCAAGCCCGACTTGTTGGCAGCAGTGAGAACAGCGCCAAGGTCCTGGGTCTTCAAGAACGAGGTGATCAAGTTGAGGGTAGAAGGCTGGGTGACCGGGTTCGTGCAAAACCCGTTCAACAAAGTGACACCGGAGCCAGTCCGGTTCATCGAGGTCATCAACAGCGTCAACACGGCGATGTCACGCTTCTGCATGATCCACTCGTCGGTGTTGCCCGCGGCAATCGAGCGTTCCAAAAGCGCCCACGAGTGCTCCACCTCCTGGGGAACCTCGCGCTCGAACAACTCGCTCAAGTCGGTGATGGTGTCCAAGGGAGAGATCACCACCGGCAACGCGGCGGCGAACCACGCGAAAAAGAAAAGCGCCAACGGGTTAACAAACTTCATGATGATGGCTAAACTGGCGGCGGGCGCTACTTTTTTATATTTGTCTGTTTTCTTTTGATTCTATTTACGACGGTTGCGACACAAACGGCGCAGCTGCTACCTTCCTAATCCGGTAAAGAAGCCTCGCCTAATTCGTAAAGTCCCCGGTTACAAAGTCGTATATTCTCATAACCATACCCAGTTGGGAGATATATCACAAAACCAGATACGGTCTCCGATGGTCCAACAATGGCATGTTTTCGCGGATCTTAGACACGAGGCCGTGGTCAAGCTCAGCCGTGATGAGCTCATAGTAGTCGCCGTCCCCGTCAGTGTCAAGATCGTCGGAAAACACCCGGGCTTCGGCTACCACGGCGCCCCAGGGGTCCACCACTAGCGAGTTTCCGTACAGCTGGCGGGGCTTCCCACCTGAATCGGGGCTTCGCGCGCTTGACGCATCTGCATCCACGGGTTCGTCGACATTGTGTACTCCGCACTGGGCAGCCATCACTACATACAGCTGCGAATCGAGCGCCCGGGCCTTGCCTAGGGTCTGCCAGTGGGCGGCCCCGGTCACCGTGGTGAACGCCAGCGGGAACGTGATGATATCGGCCCCGCCACGGCGTAAGTCGATGGCTACTTCGGGAAAGCGTATGTCGTAGCAAATGGCCAAGCCAAGAGAAAACGGGGTCAGCCCGATCGCGAACGGCGTCGTGAGGGCCTTCCCCGGCTCCACCGCTTTCGACTCCATGAGGATCGGCCCGTTGATCACCAGCACGTCATACAAGTGTATTTTCTGGTACTTTTGCGCTACTTCTCCCTGTGGGGTAATCCACAAGTGCTCGTTTTTGATGCGATCTTCGGAAGTAAGCCCTGGCGCATGTACCCCAATCAGCACGTAGAGTTCCAGCTGCAACAGCTTGATGTAGGCACATAAGTCGTGCACGAACCGAGGCAGGTGCTGAGCCAACTCTCGCGACGCCTGGGCGTTACGGCCAAGATAGTCGGTGGCCTCGGGCAAGAAGAGCACCTGGGCCTTGGCCTGGACCGCCTGGTTGATCAACTTGCGCGCCACCCGCGCGTTGGTAAAGGGATTCAGCAGCGAGCAGAGCTGGCCAACGGCTATCTTCATAGTGGTAGGGAGAGAATTAAACGCGACAGCCGCATATTTAAGACGGGCTCGAAACAGGGCTACAATACAATGAGTCAGCGGGAAAAAAATCGGGGTGACTCATGGGGGGGACTAAGCCAGGGTGGAGCGGTTTGGCAATTTTTACCGTGGGCTCGTTGGTGGTTCTCGTTCTGGCTGGACCCTTTTTCTGCGAATTACCTGTCGGTTATTTTTTAGGCGAGAAAAATAGGGCGGTCAGGTGTATAACCACGGGGTGGGGAACTGACAGTCTTTAGATGAGTGATGGGGCCCGCTACGATCTACGGTGATTAGGCTTTTGGGTAGATCAGCAGTAAACTTAAACTACATCTAATTAGCAGATCGTCTTCGCAGCCGTCTTCGCAGCCAACCTAGTTTAAGGTTTACCCGTCGCCCGTTGTGGGGTCGGAGCGAGCCTGGCATGCATCAGTTTTGTGCTTGGACTAAATTCGATGCAACCTCGAAACTGCCATATCTGGAGCGGTAGTGCTGACACAAAGCAGCCGCTCTTGGCGCACGAATACGAGACGGGAGCAAGGATAAAAATAGCTGTTGCCTCTAATAGGTAGAAAAGGAGCCCACCCGCGGTTTGTGTAGCGGGCCGCTTGGCTGGCTGGCGGGTGGGGTGATTTCCATTAGTAGCGCATCCCCGACAGTGACCAGGTGTCTGGAAAGTGGTCTTATGCTGTGGCCCGGGACCGCCAGACGGCCCTGGCATGCCAGGTTGGGGCCCTAATACGAGGGAATGGGAGGGAATGGCGTGAGGTGTCAGTGGGTGTATGAGGTGGTAGTGGGTGTATTAGCTACATAGCGGGACCGGCCCTAGAGGAGATGGAGCGTGGGGGGGTTGGATAGCGGGTCAGCGAGTAACCCCGACTCTTCGGCCACCGGCTCGGGCACCGGGGAGGGCCGGTGGAAGAGCCAGTGGAGCACCCGTTGCCCGAGACGAAGCACCGTCCACGCGCCCCATTTGACGAGCCTGGAGGCAACCACCGTGGCCAAAGCGACAAACGAGAGATACAACACCAACCCGAGCCATTGGCGCTGGTGCCAGAACGCCGCAACGTCCCGAACGCCCGTATATAGCCAAGGCACGTCGAACCCGTGCTTTTTCCAGAGCCTCACTGCGGGGATCTGGGCCACCCAGTCGCGGGCCTGGTCCGCGGTCATCTTGCTCACCCGGTCCACCACGCTTTTGAGCGGGGACGCGGGGTACGCGGTGGTGGTGGGGGTGGCTAAAATCGTCTTGGTGTGCTCAATCACCTCGGTGTGGGTGGGCACCGACACCACTGTAGTGACGGTTTCGCGCTCAAACCCGGGCTGGCCGTAGAGGAGCCCGCCCGTGAAGAGGATCGCCCCCGCAAGTGCCATCCACGCGAGCTGCGGGCCCCGGATCACCACCACCAGGCCCGAGAAGTGTGGTGGCAGTGCCTGGCCGGCCTGGTTAGCTATCGCCGCTGGGAGCACGCTGGCTAGCGCACCAGCGGGCGCCATGGGGTCTGTCATTTACTAGACGTATCTACAAACGGTCGTTGCACATGATTTGGCCACGCACGTGAAGAACGGGTGGGTTTTTCAGTGTGCTGCAACAGGGTCCTAAGCGAGGCCAACGAACGTCGGTTACGAGCGTCGGTTACGCGAGTGGCCTTTCGGTGGAGGCCGTGGGACAGCGAGAAGGTAGGCGGTAGGATTAGCCGGAGGGGAGATCCCCGGCCACGGCGGGTCCCGGCGTTAGTCCGCAGGGATGCGATCTGGCGTACTAATGCAGTGAAGGCGATCTATGAGGCCATGTAGAAGAATTAAGGTGAAGGGCTGCCTTGATGGGCGTCTGGCACGGTTCGCTGGCCTCATTCGGTGGCCTCTACTATTCGCTGGCCTCTACGTGGTCTTGGCACTCGTATGGTCCAACTACCAACTAACCTGAATTTCGCGTCTCATCGTAGTAAAGTACAGCCTAGTTCGCAGCCTCCGCAGCCTGGTTGGGCACCAGCCATCCTCGGCGATCACGATAAACACCGAGACCCCGGTAGCCGCCCAGCATGAACACATACCAGCGATACGCCCGGCCAACACAATGTAATTACGCTATTGTGCGGTGGCGGCGTCGAGCGTCCACTCAAAAAGACCCAATGGTCAGAAGACTAAAAATAAAAAATAAAAACAAAAGTTTAAGTAGACCTAGCTAAGAATAGTAGCCTAGTGGCTCTAAACCACGTAAATCACACCAACCCCACTCCCTACAATCAATTGGTCCTCCAGACTTATTACCCACACCCTTACCGCACCACTACCACACCACCACGCCTCCTGCGTCCCACGTTCTTTGTCCGCCTACCCCTATACCCTGCGTTTGTCCCCCCTGTGGCCCGAGTGACTCTAACCGCAGACACCGTGCGTGAAACGTGCAGCCAGTACGGCTGAAGAATAGCTAGCGAGATCAGAGCGATCGCTGGTCGTGTGCACTTGCACCGCTCACTGCTAGCTCCAACACCGCTCTACGCTCTTTCCCAGCCACCACCAGCGCTCCAGGTTCCACCAACAATGTCGTGGCCCAATGGCGCGGTCAATGGTGCCGGCCATTTTAGCGCTGCTACGTCGGCATTTGCAGGGAAGGAATTTTCGTGGAATGATGGCGCACAAAGCCTCCCACCCGACAACCAGCGACATGGCGTGTAGTAGCGTGTAGTCCAGGGTTCACTAACGCTACAGATACGCTCTAACTCCACCCACACACTCTCTCTCATACACACTCACAAATACAATTACACATACACATCACTACACTCACAATTCTCCACTGCCCCTCCACTACTCTTCCACTGCTCCTCCAATGCTCCTCTCTTTGTCTCCCTCCCTCTCTATCCTCCTCTCCTCCATCTCCCAACCCCCCCCCATTTCCTCCTCTCCTCCCTCCCGATCTCGTCTAACCACTCTGTTTACATTCCGCCCCGATCCGGCCTAATTACCTGCACGATCCCGAGTCCCGTTGCGAGCCCTGGGCAAAACACCCACCGCCAGCCAGCCCTCTATTTACCCCGACACCCGCAGCGCCCCCAGGGGCTGCAAACGTCGCGTGGCCCCGGCAGCGTTTTTCTGTTTGGGGCGCCGCTCTACGTCGTTCTCCCGCGCGTCGCTGCTAAAAACTAGGTTTATATATGTACCGCAGCCCGGAATGATCGCCCCAACCCCCAGTGCCCGCCCGTGTGACCGTGCCCGAGCCTCGCAACCGTCGCTGGTGTATCTGAGTCTCGACACCCTCCACCTCTTCAGCCCGCTCCCCACGCCCCCGCCGTCGCTCCCTCCCCCCGACGCCAAGCTGACCCGCCCCTCC